>JAQIXC010000983.1:0-17819 GCA_034697605.1 Metabelba pulverosa
ATTAATTTTAATTTGTTTTATTAAATAAAATTACAACATTTATTTGTAATGTATTTTAATTTATATAATATTATACAGTAGCAATTAACCCCTTCTCCTACATTCACACAGATCGAGTAGTTTATACAGGGCAGTTTTGTTTACAATGTAATAAATGAAGCGATATTTGAAGGCAATAATAATCAAGGCAAGAGAGTACGCAATACCCACATGAATAAACATGTATATTTATTTCATATAAAATTAAGGCTTAACTTTTGCTTGGACATGTTAACTATTATTTTAAAAAAATTAAACCCCCTCCCTATCCTCTCCCGACTCTCCTCCCGACCCACATAGAACGCTGCCGTTAGATATATGTCAACAAAAAATTTGCTTGATACTTCGTTCCAATTTGCAAATATGTTTTAATGTTTTATTAAATTAATGAATAAAACATTTGCTTTAATTTTATACGTAATCCAAATTTTATATCAATATCAATAGATATTTATTGCATTAATAATATTAATTAATTGCAGTTTATCTAATTTATTTATAAATAGATTAATAATTTTGTAATAATTATTAACAAGTTTATTGTCTAGTTTGTGCATCCAATTTGTAAAACTAAAATTGCTACATTTATTTCGTGTCCTAGAAACAACTAAATAATTTTATTTTAAAATTAGAAAAACTGTATTATTAATACAACAATAATTTTAGATAAAGGCTTAATGTACACAGTTGTAACAGCGCTAGTAGCAGTAGCATGTTGCCAAATGCTCGCGAAGGCCGACCAGCGGACGTGCGAATACCCGGACTTATGGTTCGGTAAAACTATGGTTAAACGTAATTTCAAAAATTGATTTATTACTGCAATAATTGGCGGATTTGCGCGAATAGACAGTATATAATCGAAGCATTCGTATGAATAGCCGGCGAACCACTGCCCGTCGATCCGACGACAATCGCGCGCTTTTCGGTGAACGTCTCGCAGGCAGTGCTCGACGACCTGCGCGCGCGGCTCGAGATGTCCCGCTTCGTCGAGCCGCTGATCGGCGCGAAGTTTGAGTACGGCTTCAACGGGCGATACCTCCAGCGAGTGGTCGACTACTGGCGCCGGCGCTTCGATTGGCGAAAACAGGAGTCAGAGTTGAATCGATTCTCGCAATTCACGACTCGAATCAATGGACTGAACGTACACTACGTTCACGCGAAGCCGCCGATGCCTGCGGACACTATCGTACCGATTATGGTATTATGATCTTAGCGATAGTTTAAAACTAGCATGCATAATTGCATTTTATATACGAAATAGGTTATCCACGGCTGGCCGGGTTCGGTGTGGGAGTACTACAAAGTGCTACCACTGCTCACGCGTACGCACAACGGCGTTGCGTTCGAAGTAATCTGTCCGTCGATTCCCGGCTACGGCTTCTCCGAAGCGCCGCATCAGAAGGGTTTGTATCAATCAATTCACTAAAAACTTTCTTAATTAAAAATAGCACTAACATGATAAAAGTACTCAACGTAAAACATAATAAATTAAATGCCAGGCTTTAACATATCGGCGGCGGCGATAGTATTTACTAAACTAATGGCCCGAATCGGGCACCGGCATTACTTTGTACATGGTAGCGATTTTGGAAATCAGATTGCTACATCAATGGCCGTGTTAAGTCCAAAAACGTAATTACGCGCATAATAACTTTTAATTTGTACCAGTATGCAAACATATATGGTTTATCGTTTATTGTTAACATGCTTAAAATTATTATACTTCTGCTATAGTGTGCGCGGACTGCACGTGACGAACATCGCGGGCCTCGTCTACTACATTGGAAATGGCATCAAATATCTGTCCGAGTCGTTGCTTCGAGCGGACGCTACCGGAACTCCCGAAACCGATTCGCGAAATCGCACCGAAATTATGGCCCGATTCTACGTATTGCTAAATGAACTTGGTTATATGTTTATTCAAGCGACCAAACCGGACACGGTGGGCGCGGCTTTAGATGACAGTCCCGTCGGTCTGGCCGCGTATATACTCGAGAAGTTCTCGACCTGGACTGACATCGCAAACATCGGTCGCGCCGACGGCGGTCTCACTGAAAAGTATACGTTCGACGAGTTGTTGACGAATGTAATGATCTATTGGTTGTCCGGCAATGTGGCCGCGAGTATGCGCTTATACAAGGAGTTGGTCGCCGGCGGTCTTCCTCTAACTAGGTACATTTTATTCGCAGATGAAATACGCAACATAAATAATGACCATGTTCATTTTTCTGTCTGTTAGTCCGAAAATTCTTGTGCCGTCGGCCATAATAGACTTTCCGAATGAGCCGCTACGAGCGCCAAAGGACGTAGTGATTGTCGGCCACGAAAATCTTGTCCAGTTTTCGGTAATGCCTACCGGCGGCCACTTTCCGGCGCTCGAAGAGCCGAAACTCGTCGCCGACGACATTCGACTGTTTGCACATAAGGTACTCAAATCGGAATCAATCGCTAATCGAAATGTTAAGAATTGAAGCGAAAATTTGGCTAATATTTTAGCAAATGTTATAAAATTATTTAATTATTAATTTGTACTGTTTATTAAAACAAATCTGTCATAAATTAACTACACCTAACTAGTGAATGTTAGTGGCTAAATATTACAAACAATATAAATTATTAAAATTATATTTACTATTTTATTATTAGGTATTTTAACATAGAATTAAAATATGTTTTTATTATACATAAATAAATGCAAATACTTTTTATTAAAAATATTCAAAAATTAACATGATCAAACAGTTATTCAATTATAGAGTGTTGTAATTGAGTCCTCGATTGGTGAGCGGCGTTTCGAACGTAAGGTGTCCTTCGATTGTGCGGCACATCGACGCGCACTGGCCTTTGATCTGAATCCGTCCGAACACTTCAGTCATACTCGTGACGCCATTCCCGGCGCAGCCGTTCTGGTCGTCGGCCGCGACCATCGCGAAGCGTTCGAACGTATCGCCGCTGCACTGGCCGTTCGTGAATGTACCGCGCTCGACGTAATTAATGTTGCCTGTTTATTTACATTAAGAAATTTTTGTTAAAATATAGATGATAATTTATCATTGATAAATCTACCATGTTACTACTATGCATTGATTTTGTAAAATGTTAATACCATTGTTAGCTATACGTAAAACGGTCACATCAACCAAATGGGTAGTGGTAGCTGTAGTGCCACCCTGGGTGATATCCAAGTCCATCGAAACCAAACCAACATGTTGGTTGACGACGCCGTTGCACGTGATCCGTATCGGAGTGGTAACGATTGCGTCGAAATTTGTGAATGTTGAATTCGGCTCGCATTCGTGCTTCTCGTTCGCCGTGAGATTTATCGAGACGATCGGGGTGAATGCTGTTCGGAATAGCATTTCTAATTTATACATTTGCACAAATTGTCTAGTTTTAATATGTAAAATAAAAAATTTGGAATTAAATTTTGCCTTGATAATACTCAAAATGATTTTTGTTATTATAAACCGCATTTACACCAGCACATATCAAACAAGATTAATTTCTAAAATCATACTTAAATATAGCATGTACATATCAAACACTTTAGTTGTATTTCTGTATTATAAAATATTAGTAAATTTATAACGTAACATTTTAAAACTTACCAATTTCTCCAACTTCTGAAAAATCTAGTTAAATCATAAAATTAGCATCTCTATTTTATAGTTGTATTAGCTTGCTATTTTGATTACATAGCAAGATTATATACTTTTGCATTGTGCTTCGGAATTAGGTAAGAGTTGTGGTCCGGGTTTGTACGCCGATTGCCAATTGCTGTCCGACTGCGGCGGCGGTCGCGGAACGGGTTTTTTGCCATATTGTTGGCTCACCACTACACAGCATATTAACGATAGTAAAAATGTAAAATTCATTTTTTAATAATATTTTTACAATATACAGTATGGAATTTCAAACACATAATTGTATAAAGGTAACCTATTTATATAAAATAAGTTAGTTTATTTTCATAATATTTACATGTGTTTTAAAAATATAAAAATAATTTGATAATATGATTATAACATTATTATATTATTAAATATGCTCTAAATTAACACATTTATTATTTTTTCTAGACGCGTACAAAATATTAACTGAATTTTAACTGAAATTTTAACTAGTTACAAAAATTTTACTTGATTAATTTTACTTGACACATAACAAAATAATAAGCTTAACAATTTTGTTATTGCTATATTTATAATAACAATATTTGTAATTTAACAAATATGTATAAAATAATTGTATGTATTTTAGCTCTAAGTTTTGGCCATTTATATAATGCTAATGACCTGAATAGCTCTTTCGAATCACTACAATGTAACAGTAAGTAATAATCATCTACATTTAAGAAACATATCAGCAAGATGATTATTTAATGTTTAATTTTTATAAAATTATTACCAGATCCTCCAGCGAAGCAGCTTGGTATTGTCATAAATAAATAAAATACAATTTTATATATTAATATACGTTTCATTGAATAAATACGATTTGTTTAAATAGAAATTACGCCATTTTTTCAAGTAAATGGATTTTTAAATGTTACATGGTATTGCGATTCTAACTCGGCATTCGAATACGTAACTAACGACATTGGCAATTTTATTTTTCCCTATACGTGTAATGGAAATTACGTTCAACTTTCCACTGGTAGATCAATTGTTGCAAAACTATCTGGGCAAAATAAAACAATTAAGCCGTATTTTGTTAATTTCACCGAGATACGCACAGTAAATAACGGTAAAGCATGTTAATTCTTTATTTTGCTATATTGAGTTTGATTAATTATTTATATAAACTAAATATGTCATGCAAATTTAAGGCAATACGCAGGTACATTTTTGCGGCAAACTTACCGATACTATATGTGCGGGTGATTTAATGAGCGGTAATCATATCTACGCGGCTGACGATCAAAATGGCTGCCGATATACCGGCTTTTCGCCCGTACACGCTATCAAAGTTGAGCTTGTTACACGCGGCAAATGCGCATCCCGGTGCAGTGGCACGGCTATTTTGAAATTAAGTAAACCTAATAAAATCAAATATTTATAATTTATAAAGTACTATTTTAAAAATTAGATTCATTTCTGAATTTAATTATTATTAATATTAAAAACTGTTTTATACATTATACTGTATATTAGTATAAAATAGTTGTAATAATAATGAAACAAATTAAAACTTAAATTGACATAATTATATAATATAAACAAGATGGAAATATTTATTGTAAACATTATACAGTATATTATTATAATTAACAAGTTTTGATTATTATAATTAAAGTTTTAAATTTTATTAATAAAGCATTCATTTATCTGTAAATGAACTAGATAATTTTTACATTGTATTAATTTGCTGAACCGTCAACTCCGTTGCGCTCGAGTCCCCGATTGCTGACGGGTTGGGCGAACGTCAGTAATCCGCGAACCGTCGGACACACCGACGCGCACTTGCCTTTGATTTCAACGCGTCCGGACAGCTCGGTTAGACCGTTGATGCCGGCGCCCGCGCAGCCGCTCTGCTCGTCCGGCGCGTAAATAGCTTGGCGTATGAATACGTCTCCGGCGCACCGGCCGTCGGCAAACACACCGCAATCGATGTAATTGAAATTGCCTAGCAAAATTTAAATGGCAAATCTTGTTATAACATGATAAAATTAATCAACATTAATTTCTTTTCGATTTAGGATAAAAATATATAGCTGAAATAAAATATTTATACAGTAGTAGAAATGTGATAACGTTACAAACTAAAACTCATTTATCATAAATTAATTTAAAATGTATAAAATTAAACTTTCTTTAAAATTTGGTAAAATATTATTGATGTCTTACAACTGCGCAAAATAACATAATTTAAAAATATACTGTATCCATTTGAAATTCGAGTAATAATAACAAGAAAAATGAGAATAATTACACTATTGATTAAATGAACATTGCATCTTGTCAAAGTAAACATATAGAATATTGTACTTTTAAAATACATACTTTTGCAAAATTGTAAACAATTAGCAAGAAATTATTTGCTCTAAATATAACCTTAATGAAGCATGGCACAACATTTATTGAAAAATACATACCATTGTTTACTGTGCGTACAGTGAAAAAATTAACAAAGTTTAATGTGTTCGCGAGCAATTCGCTACCAATGTACATTCCGACGCTCGGACTCAGTGCGTCGTACTTTTCGGTGGCCACGCCGTTGCACGTCATGCGTAGCGGAAAATTAGCATGCTCGATTACGTGCGTGAGCAATGAGCCCGGGTCGCAAATAGCTTTCACATCAGCGGTTGTGTTCACCTCGACGATTGGCGTGAATTCTAGTTAAATTATGCTTGTTAGTCATTAATTTTATAATATTTAAATATTTCGATAACATTTAACAAACATAATGCACAATTGAGTTAATTTATAAGTATATTTAATAAATCATGGTATAATAATGTTACATTAATAATTATGTAATATATTATTAAAATATGAATGTGAAGTTAAATTAAATTCATACCGACATCATGAACCGCCGATAGACCTGGTTAGATGTAATTAATTAAATAGTTAGCGTTGTAGTCAAAAAAAATTTGCAACGTTAACCTAATATGTTTTGCTAATTAAATTTCAGTAAATTTTAACATACAAACATTAGTTTTATAATAATTGACATGGCACTTGTTTTTTTTTAATATTAATTATTAATTAATTAAAAACAAAATAATACTAATTATAGGATACGAGAGAATAATAAATAATGAAACTAATGTTAAATCAATTAAAATAAAATGTTTTATAATTAATCTATTTTTAAAAATTATTTTATACAATATAATGCAAACTTTACAATAGTGTACTGTATAAAGTAAAAGTTTCAATGTTTGAGTGAAATTGTTCTAAAATTTACAACTCTATAAATAGTTGATAAATTATTATTTGTATTTCTACATTGAAATTATTTAGCAATTGTTTAGTTATGCATTGCATTACTTAAGCATGGGTTTCCGGGATCGGACGTCGGGCGAACCAACTGCGGCGGCGGTCGCGAAACTGGTTTTCTGCCGTATTGTAGGCTCACGACTACACAGCATAATAATATTGTTATTGTGGCAATATTCATTTTTAATTAAAAATCTATATATTTAGTTACTAAACTGGAAAACAAAGAATAATTTAAATACTAATGCGAATTAAAATAAATTATTATAAATTTATTTTATTAATAAACAAATAATATCTATTTTATTATATGCTTTTATTTAAGCAATTTTATTTTTTAAATTATATTGAACAGGCTAAAATTATTGTGGTTTAAAAATAATTATTAAAATATATTATGGTGTCTAGTAAAATTATAATATAAAACATGTGTAATTTGTTAAATAAACTGATGCGGAAACTAAATAGTATGTTTCAAAACTGGAAAGTTATTATGTGTGCATGTGAATATATATTTTTTATTGATTGGTTTAATAAACTTGTAAAAATATAATCTCATTAAAGTTATACGATAAATAGAAAAAATATTTATATTAACATACTATAAAATAGAGTATACAAAATCAATAACCCGTTTATAATAATTATTTATAAAATAATTATTTTCATTATAAAATAATTTTAACATTTAATTAAATTATAAAAATTAATAATTATGCAGCAACATAAAAACATTGTTAATAATTTATTAGCATATAATTTGTTAGTTATATTTAACATGTCAAATTATAAAAGTTTTTTTATATTTCAAAATTTAAATAATATGTTTTATATTAAAATTTTTATTAAGACATTTCATAATTTACAAACAAAATATAATATGTTATTAATTATTTAAAAATACTATTTTTATATCGGAATATGCAAATATTCCTCTCATCACAAAACATACTAAACTGTTGGTTGTCCTCCTAATTTTAAGCAACAAGAAACAACATAACATTTATTTTAAAAAAGTAATTTTTAAATATATTAGAGCATGTTGAAAAATAGTTGAAAAGCAAAAATCCAAGTTAGTTTTTATTTGATAAAATGCTCTAGATATTATATTAAATTACATTATTTGATGAATACATATTTATTCTCCAGTTTAATATATATGAATATATTAAGTTTAATTTATTCTATTACAAAGAAAAACCATATGATTCAGCAATTTATAAAAATTACACATCACTAATATAATAAAATATACATTATATATTTTGTATTTAGATAATACTGTATAGATTAAATTACAATAAATTATTATTACTGGTAATAATGACAGTTACATTTATATAAATATTACGCGATATAAGGACTGCAATATCCATATCGATTTAAGTCGTCAATCAGCATGTTCCAATATCGTTGCTCACTGCGCGCGTATGGTAGCACGTCATAACCCAGCTCATACTGGAGCACCTGCTCCTGGCGCCGGCCATTTGCGGTGTCCTGATATCTCTGAATATGCGGAATGGGTTTGCACTTCGGGTTACAGTCGCCGACGTCGCGCAAGTCGTGGTACAGCGGACCGACGTTTCCGATCGCAAACGACGGAAAGTAGCGCCGAAACAGTTCTTTCGGAAGCGCTTTGCGCAGTCGGCGAATGGCCAGCGGCTCCGCAAACGTCTCGTTTCGCAGCATTTTCGCGATAATAACGACCAGTTCTTCGGGAATCGAACAGAAGTCGCCGAACGTCTGCTGATAGGTCTCCAAAAGCGTGTATTTCGGGAAATAGCTGACTGTACTGTTTAAAGTAGCAGGCTCGATTTCGCCGGTTTTTGTATTGGCAATCAGGCCTTGCACATTAGCAAGCCCAAATAAGAAAGGAATATCTTGCACGCCAAATTTGTAAAAGATTAGATCGAACGCGTAGTGCCATAGATGAAATACAATGCTGTTTTTGAATAACACAAATAATATGTATAAATTACGAAAACATTTTCAATAATTATATATGATTTGGGTCTTAATTTACTAATCTCTCAATTGTTCATTATAAAATTTATTGTTATCAGATACATAGTATATAGTTTATTTTAAATTACACTAAATTTAAACTGTGTATTTTCTAATAAATAATCAAGATTCTATAATATATAAATTATAAATTTTTATTTTTAAAATTCTCATCTACTCTAATAAAATATGATGGTAATTTATTATGTTTAATATAAATCAATAAAATTAAGATGTAAATTTAACTAGCATACTCATTGGGCGCGTCGGGAAAGCTATGATCGCCAGCGTAGCCGCCGATCGATAGATGCGGTAAGAAGTGAATGCCGAGTGAGAGGCCGCTTAGGTTCTGCTGCGACGCCGCGAACAGTTCGGGCGAGTACCAAGGCACCATTGTGCCGTCCTGATTCCACTGTCGGCGCACGCATTTTACCAGGTTCAAATCTTTGAACATACCGTCGCTGACGCAATAACTGGTCGAGTAGTTGCCGGTTGTGCCGAAGTATTGCCAAATCAGCGACTGTTCCGGTGCCGCGAAGTCTAGTTCGGGAGACTATACGTACGGATTAAGTAATAATTTTGTTAGCATTGTAATTTTTCATATTTTAATATAAATGATCCTGTTGGCAATAAATAACAATGTTAACATATTATTGCTACTGATAGTTCTTGAATTGATTTAGCATAACATAACACAACATTATTTCAGAAATATTAATCCCTAGCACATTTAACTAAATAATAAAAAACAAACTGTATACTTATTATTGTTGTCTTATTCTACATGTACCACCTAATCGTTATCATCAAACATGATTATTTTTAGATATTATTTAGAAATGTATAAAATTGCAAATTTAAAGGTTAAGTAAACATTAATTATTGCACTTAATATTATAGATAATAAATTAAAAGTTTTACCTAGCAAATTTTTAAACAATTTTAAAACAATGCAATATTTATGAAAAAGAGCAAGAGTCATTTATGAAGTAGTGTAAAACATAAAATTGAAATCAACCATTACCCAGTACGGTTTATACAGTTTCGGATTAAACTCCCAAATCCTCTTCTCGAGCTCGAGTGTCAGCAACTGATGCAAAGGCCGCGCGTCGGCCATCTTGTGCGCGGCGCCCCACCACTGCCCGTGCACGTTGGCCAGGTAGGCGATATCGCCGCGTTTGTACAGAATGCGCATAATTCGCATGAAGTCCAAGCGCTCGTCATCGCGCATACACTTCCAGTCTTTGCGCACATATAGTTTGGCACAGGCAGGTTTGCGCGGTTTATACGGCGCTTCCTTCAGGTGCTTGGTTTGTATGTATTTCCGCGCGATCTCCACATCCGCGTCGGTGTAGTCCTGACTATACGGACAGCGTTTGTAGATATTCTCAAAACATTCTCTTTCGCCTATATTGTAGTAATCATGATATCTATTATTTATTCATGTAAAATTTATTTTTCTTAAAGTTACTTGAATATTCAACATTTGGGTCGCAATTAATCTTATTGTAAAATAATGTAATAAAAATTATATTACATATAAACTGAATTTTTAGTGTCATTGCTATTGAATGTAACTGTTTAAATAATATTGCGGTTTATAATTATAATGAAAAATATTTAATAATTAGTAAAATGTTCATGTTCATTAACCCTAATTAAAAATTATAAAATACAGTTAGTAAACATATTTTTATAGCGCTCTAATATAAATAATAATTCTAATTATATTAGTTTATAGAACCAAACATTGAGTAACATGTTTGCGACACATTTATTTCGAATAAAAATTAACTTAAATTCAGTATATACTGTTTATAATTTTAAGTATTTACTGTGTATTTTTAAATTGCATTCAATATATTTTAACATATAAGTTAATAAAATTACAAATATAAACAAGCATTAAATAGCATTAACAAACAACAAACAAAAAATAATTTATAAATGAGAATATATCTTATAATAATAAAAAAAATAATTGAGAATTACATGAATTATGAGACTATACACTGTACAGTTAATTCAAAATATACATTTTAAAAATACACCTAAACAATAAAGCCAAACATTTACATGTAAATATAATTAAACATGTATATAGTTATAAAAATGATAGTATACTTTCAAAATATAAACATCAACCAGATACCCTATTTTAATATACTGTTGCAATAGTCGCATGTCCTACATTATTAATTATGTGTATCTATCATTAAGTTGCTAAATAATCTAGCCTAACAATGAACGTTAGTGTTATAACCTTGCTAATTTTTTGTATAGCCATTAGCCAACAATACGACAAAAAACCTTATCAGTCGATAAGTCACTGGTCATTGAAACCGACGTACAAACCCGGACCACAACAGTTGGCAAAACCCGAAAATTTATGCAAAGGTGAGCTAATACAGCTTTATACATAATTAGATAGGACACTTTTGGCATTAATTTTAACTAGCTTAAACTTATTATATTTATATGAATTATATACCAAATTAAAGCTAGAACGATTTACTATTAAATACAATAGAAAAAATTATTTACAAAAACAAAATGGCGACTTGGCAGGGTAAGAAGTTTGACAACCTTTTTTAATGCTTTTTAAGCCTATTTTTTATTAAAAGTTTTATAATTTTAAAAATATTAATTATAATTTTATAATTACTGTTTATTTTTAAAACGTGTATCGGGTTATACAATATTACAAAAAATTAACTTGAAAAATTATAAGCAACATATAAAATTTTACTAAAATTTTTGGTAAAATTTTCTCATTTTGCAACTTTAAAACATCTAATAAAAGATTTTTAAAAAAAAATTTAAAATTACCAACCTAAATTTGATAACAAGTTTATGAAACTACCAAAATATATATAGTATGTAAATAATAGCTTAATTTTGTTTGTATCATTTATCACAATTTATTAAATTCAACTTAAATTTAGTTGAATTTATATGAAAAACATATGCTTAAAAAGCACCAAAAGGGGTTGTCAAACTTTTACCCCTGCCAAGTCGCCATTTTGTTTTTGTAAATAATTTTTTTCTATTGCATTTAATAGTAAATCGTTCTAGCATTAATTTGGTATATACTTCATATAAATATAATAAGTTTAAGCTAGTTAAATTTAATGCTAAAAGTATCCTATCTAATTATGTATAAAGTTGTATGTAACTTTTATATTTAATGCACCAGTAATATTTCACTTCTAACGAATTAACTTAAAAATAATATCTAGATCCTTACGATGCATATGATGTGGGTAAGGTTTGCGCCAAGTATTTAAAATAAATTTGCAAAAATATTCAGATAATTTTTTGATGTTTTATTTATTAAACAAAATAATCATATATTAATTAGAATGCACAAAAATATTTTTAGCCATGCTTTTATACTTATAATGTTACAATTAACAAATATATTTAAACATTAAGCATGCAAATATACAAGCAGAAAACGCTATAAAAAATATACTTTATGCATGTTACAGTTATACAATATATTGTCTAGCCAGTAGAGAATAAGCGTAAAAAGATAATTATAATGTAATTACAATAAATACATAATATATTATAATTTTTACTTTTAAAAATATACCAACTAATACAATGATTAATTACAAAATAGAATTAACGCCTATTGTGGCCGTAAATACGACATACGATGTGACGAATGTTTGCGAATCCGGTTCAGTCGTGAAACGAATTTCGGCGCAAATCAGTGCAATCACGCGATTTACGTGCAATGGAGTGGTCAGAGAGTACTTCCCGATCGCGAGCATTGATATCAAAGTCTATACGAATGGCAATGAGAATGCGACAAATTTGAACTTGGTTAATTTGCTAGTTGTGCGCGTAATTAATAATGGTATTTATCAATTTTTAATTTCTAAATACATAACCTATCCACTAAATTGCCATGGAACTATTAGACTAGTTTTAATTATCAAATATTTTAAGTTTGAAAATATATTTTATAATGTTTCAATGAAATAATTCAAGTCTAAGAATGCTCCAAATGCTATACAGTATTAATATATTATTGTTTATTATTCATACATATAATTTTACATTAAAAATTTACTAAACTACATACTTAAACTTTAACTGGATAATATTTATTACACTAATCTTTTATATATTTATTTGGAATGATAGAAAATTATATTTATTATAGATTACGTTAAGAATGATACATTGTGCATTTGTTTGTTAGCAATATGCAATTAATAATATCGCCATTCTCATTTCGCAGGTAACATGAATTATCTGGAAAGAGGCGTTTTCGCCGACGGCCAGTGCGCGGGAGACGTGTTTATACGCAACTCGATGTACGCGCACAACGAGCGCGACGACTGCGCGGGGAATGGCGTCGCGCGGCTAACCGAACTGTTCGGCCGGATTGACATCAAAGGCAAATGCGCGGCGATGTGTCCGTCCACTCGCGGCGTCATTACGTTTGCCGAACCGGTCGGCAATCGCCGTCTCGGCTCTTAGTTTTTGTTTATTTAGTGATAAAATTTTGTAATGAAATTAATAATTAATACATAAAGTCATTCAAAATTAGATAATTTTTCTTTTATACTAAGAACGTTCTAATTATATTTTCTAAAAACTATATTGCGCTAGCTCTTTCAATTATGTCTTTTTTAATCATGCTCATTTCCATTTTAGAAATTTAAGTTGGCAAGTGTTAAGCTAACTATATCAAATAAAATTCGTTTTAAAAACATACTGGTTAAATGTGTTTGATTTCATTAATGTAATAAAAAAATTATTTTTCTAAGGTGAATGAATTACGTTTTTACATATTATAATAATAAAAATCATCTAAATAGTCAAGTTAATCTGTTTATTCAATACATTAGTTAATTATACAAAATAAAATGTTGTATATATTATATTTTACAGTAGCTTATCTGTTAGTCAATTACACAGTTAACTGTAAGTATTAACTCGAATCGTCGCATAAATTAATAAATATTACATTTCAACATCCAATAAATAGCAAATACTTCACAAAACAAATGCTTCGAAAATATCTACAAACGCTGTCCGTATAGTCAGGACTACACCGACGCGGATGTGGAGATCGCGCGGAAATACATACAAAACGCGTTTATAAGCGGAACGAAGTACGCGCCGGTAAAACCAGCATGCAAAAAGCTAACCGTGCGCAAAGCGTGGAAGTGCATGCGCGAAGACGAGCGAATCGAAGTGATGCGTATTCTGCGCGCGCTGTACCGCCGCGGCGACATCGCCTACCTGGCCAGTCTGCACGCGGGCTGGTGGCCGACGACGCACAAGACCAGCGAATTTACTCCGTTTCACATTGCGATGGCTCTCGAACTCGAGAAACGCATTCAGGCGTTCAATCCGAAATTGTACAGGCCAATCTGGGTAATTTTTGAACGCTTTTATGAATTAGCATGGTATAATATAAGCAGACTAGTACTTATTTAAAATATCCGCTCGATAACATTTTTTACATTCTTTTTATTATATTATTAATACATAGCCGCTGCACTTAAAAAATGTTATAGCATGTATAAACTAGATATAATTATTTTATAAATTATACTAGTATCTGTATTATAGATATACTATAATATAAACTGTATATATAATTTAAAGAGCAATCTTGTTATTTATCAAACATCTACAAGATATCTACACGAATATTTGCGTTAAAATATTAGCTAGTTACAATTAAACGGTTCATTAATGAAACGTTAAATTGCGCAGAACCTCGAACTGGATTTCGCGCGTCCGCACCGATCGCTCGTTTGGGACTATTTCGGTACAACCGGTAACTATTCAACGAGTTATTGCGTCGCCGACGGTATGTTCGCAAATTTAAGCTTGGTGAAGTGTACGCGCCGGCAGTGGAATGCGGATGGCACACTGCCCGTATGGTATTCGCCGGAATTGCTCTCGGCTGCTCTGCAAGAGGGCGTCGACCGTTTACCCGGCGGCCTATTTCACTTCATACCGCACTTCGCGATCGGCGGCTATTTCGGCGACCATAGCGTCGACACCGCGCCGAACGAGTAGGTTAACCATGATATCACAAATAATATTAGCAAGTTTGTTTTGAACAATTTTTAAACGGCTTATTTTTGCAAGTAAAGTAATATAACTTACTACTTAATTTTTGTATTTAGCCAGCATGACATTTTGAGTTTTATAATATTTCGATGTTTTATCGATTATTAGAACAAATTACTATATAATAATATAAATAACCTATAATAATTATATATTTATAAAAGCAGGCTATATTTATATCAATTATATTTAGATTACTATGTATAGTTTTTATAAACATTTTTAACCAAGATTATTTTGCAAAACAGCGTAACCTTTTATTTGTGGCATGCGCCTGGTGATATTCGTCGCTTAAAACTGGCATTGTACAATGCTTCGCTGCTAATACCGGAGACGTACAACGAGGGTCAACGCTCGAACCCAATCACCGGCGAAATGGAACCTGCTAACTTATACAATCGGATGTCCGGCTTCCCGCAGTACACGATTCTCGAGGCATATCAGACCGGTTTCGGCGATTTCTGCAATATTCCCGAAGAGACGGTTGTTTTGATTAAACGCTTTTTGCGAAACGAGACGTTCGCGGCGTCGACGGCCGTCCGACGGCTGCGGAACGCATTGCCGACGCATTTGTTGCGCAAATACTATCCGTTCGTTGCGGACGGAAACGACAGTCCATTGTATCACAACTTCTACGAAGTCGGCGACGACTGTAACGCCGACTGCAAACCCATTCCGTATTATCAGCGCTACGGCGACACCGAGAATGGGCGCCGGCAGCTGAGGCGCTTGAAATATGATCTTGGTTTCGACACGACCCCGCTCACAATGGAATCCGAGCAATACTATCGACAACTAATTACTCATCTTAATCATTATGGATATTGTAGTCCATATATTGTTTAATATTTAATAAATAATTATTTTATTATGCTTATTTAATAGTATTAATTTGGCATTTGTTAAAAAAAGTTCTAAACAAATTTTCAAATTTTAAATTAAGTTGATGCTACTGTGCTATTAAGCTACTTGTTTATTAAATAATAATAATTGTATTTTAAATTTAATAAAATATTTGATTTGTTTTTATAATATTACTATTAGTATTATTATACTTTATTGACTTAATCAAGATAATTTTTTTAAAGTTTGTTTAGAAAACAATATCATGTTTAAATTAGTTTTAAATTCTCATTTAATAATTTACATTTAAACACACATTTAATTTTATATGTAATATGGCTAAATATTAAATAGTTAATCTAGTTAAATTTTAAAATCAATTATCAAACTAAATTTTTGCATCTCTGTAATTATTCTAAATATGTGTCATTGATCTAGAATAGTTTATAATTTTAAAAAAATAAACATGTCATTCCACATAATAGTATAATTAAACTTTTAATTTATATGTATCATACAAAAATATGTTATTTACTAATTGAGGTCAAAATTTATATATAATAAAATTTGTAATTTATATTCATTCATTCATTAATTTTGAAATAATAACTAGATTAAAATGTTCAATTTAAAAATTAACACATTAATGCTTTTGGCAAGTTTGTTTTGCTTAAGCAGTCCGTACGGCCATAAGCCCGGGAATACAAACTGGCCACAGGAGGTCGAACCGGTGCCAATAAAACAATGCGCTGGTAATGTGCATAACGTATTTTACTTATAATTACATAAAAATGTAAACAGATTAATTTTCTTTATCAATTGATTTTAGATGTGCCAAAAGCAGACTCGAAAAGTAAGGAAATAATAACTTTTTGCATGGTACATTAGTAAATTATCGTTTTGACCCCGGTACCAGATTTCACAACCTATGCAAATGTTACGGTGAAAGTGGATCTACTCGTCACGTGCGACGCGGGTTCGCATTATCGCCGAATCCAACTGAACACTAATGACGTGCATACGTACGCGTGCAACGCCATATTTACCGTGTACGATTATAACTACACAGTTACCGGATTATTTGACGGCAAAATGACAGTATTTCAAATGACAAAACACAATGTTGTTTTCATTCAAAATAACGGTTAGCAAACAATTTTACAATTATACTGCAATAAATTACATAGGGTGTAATTATAATTATAAATTATATTTTAAATTAAATTTTACATATTGCACTTTGTTGATACGTTAATAATCATACAATGTAAATTAAACTTTATCTCAGGCTAATGTGCACTAAAATTTTTAGTAAAAATAGCCTGAGAAATGGTGTGGCTTAAAGTTTGATTTGCATTGTATGTTATTAATTAGCTGTTTAACCAAGCGCTATTTTTAATAAATAGATTCAATGATAGTAACTTAGCGTAAATATAAAGTAAATTTTTAAAAATTATAATTGCAACTGCAAAATGTGCATGTTTTAATAGTATAAGTTAAACCCGGTTAGTAGATTTCAATATATGATTATTACAAATGTAGATATATTATTGTTTAGTTTAGTTTGCTAATTTGCTCATTTAATGAATTTTCTAAGTGTTATTGAACAAATTAAATCTCACACGTATTGCATATTAAATATATTATATAATACATTATAGAATATTTTTAGCAATGTACATATTGAAAATTTTATAAATTGTCGATTATTATCGCAAATATAGGAAACATAGTATCGCAAGAATGCGGGCGAATATCGAGCGGTGAGTGCGTCGGCGACACTGCGCGCTCGTATGTCGTACTCCAGTCGCCCGACCAGAACGCGTGTCGCGGCGCCGGTATTACCGCTTTGTACTCAACTGTTCGCACGTATGAGATAGA
>JAQIXC010000984.1:0-17818 GCA_034697605.1 Metabelba pulverosa
ATCTTACAGTATATGCTCAATAAATAAATAAATGAATAAAACCAGCTACATATTATGGAATATGTATCAAAGCTATTAACGTCATACTGGGCAGTCTTGTTTAAACGATAACTTTAGATATAAAAACAGACTAAAGTTTAGAAACGCACAGTTTAGACTCTAAACTGTGCGTTTCTATAACGTACTGCATAAAACCTTGTAAATTTAATTAAAAACTTTATTTTGTTATTTATATTGTTCTGGTACTTTATAATTATTCAGCACTTATTTGGATTTTAATCTAGATAGAAAACAGTTTTATACTTATTTTGTTAAACTATAGTATTTTGTTGTCAATACTAAACGTTTAAATTGAATCTTACAATGTTTTTATTCTTATAAAAATAGCTTTTTATTAATTAGTTGTTAAAATAAATTCAAAGTAGAAATGATTGGAAAGAAGCCTAAAAAGTGTAGTCAATGGGAGAGCTATGCCGTCAAACGTTGCGCTTTCGGTATAAAAACATTCAAACAATTGATTGCAATTCGAAATGTCTTCAAACTCTCGCTCGTAATCAAAGAGTCAGACAATGAGTCGGTATTTCGTAGCGTTAGTATCGTTTGCATTATTCGCCTTTCGGGTGGTTTCGGCAAATTTCGAGACTAACGATGGGATACAACTCGAATCAGACGTAGCTCTGAGTGAGAGCCCAGTGGCCGAAGTGTGTGATAGCGTAGAGTAACGCGAATGAGTCGAAGCGAAACAATAAACTTCTGCTTCTTTCCAGACTTCGGGCAATCAGTTCCGCCGAATCGTGAGTAGTGTTCCCGGAATACGTTTGGGCCAAATGGCGCCGAATGGCAACCGAAACGACGTTCAGGCCCTACGACAAGTGCTTCAGGCGTCGCCTCAACTCGATTGGCAACAGTTTACGGCACCGCCTGTTCTCCAACCCAATTGTTTCGTCGAAGTGCAAGTCGTGAGTCGAGATTTATACACTATATAAGGAGTTATTCATTTAATTCCGCAGGTGGTACAATTGTAACTGTTCTAAAACTACAAGAGATAATTTAATGCGGTAAATTCATTTAATGCATCTATTTCCGCTTGTTATTTTGACATAAAAGATGTTAAGGTCAAAGGTCACTAGCACCAAAATTTTAGGTGCTACTTTAGTAAATTGTCAATATTCATTTTCTTACTAATAGGATAAATTTCAACAAAAATAGTGAATCAGCGAAAAATGACAAAATTGCCTAACTTTGCATACTTATAACTTTGGATTTAGCAATCCGATTTTAATGATTTTGGTCTTAAATTAAACTTCAATCTCTTCTTAACAAACGGTGTATACAAATTTTTGTTCTATCTACTATTGTATAGTCAGGAGATATGGGGTCAGCAAACCTTCCAAAATTTTGGTGCTAGTGACCTTTAACCTTAACATCTTCTATGTCAAAATAACAAGCGGAAATAGATGCATTAAATGAATTTTACCGCATTAAATTATCTCTCGTAGTTTTAGAACAGTTACAATTCTACCACCTGCGGAATTAAATGAATATCAAATTAACTCTAGTATATACTCTAGCAGTCAATCAAACTAACAATAATTATTGCATTCATATTTTTATCATGACATTTACTTTGTATTTATTTAATAAAGATAAGTATTTAAATTCCATTTAAATCTAACCAAAATTATTCCGTTAAGTAAAATGCAAACGGTTACTGGTGCCACAAATTTTCCAAACAATAGCATGTAATTTTACTTATCTTTTGGTGAAATATTAATATTAATATTAATATTATTATTATTATTATTACCCGTCAGTGTGTGATTTTTAAAAAATTTCATACTAATTATAATATAATATCAATGTCTCGGTTTTACTATTAATATAATTGTAAATTTGCACATAGACTCAGAAAATGCCTGGTAAATGTACAAAGCTTGGAGGTCGGATACCAGCTTGCCAAGTTAGATTTTAATTTATATTATTTATAAATATATATTAATTAATGTTTTGTTTATAGGCACAAGATTTGGTTACAATTGACTATAATTCCTGTCAATAATGCATTGTAATTTCTATATTAATTACAAACTGACAAAATAACAATTACATAATTTAGTATAAATTAAATATTCATATATCTTCAATACTTGTATATGTTTTATATGAAATATTCAAATTGTTATAATATTATTGTAAACTGTTTATGCATTGTATCTTATCAACTACACAAATTTAAAAAATATTTGTAATCAACATTTAACTTAATATATTATATATTTAAAGATATTAATAAAGATTAATTTAAGCATTCATTTTGTTAACTTATAAAATGTTAAATGTTAAGTATAACTCGAATAAAATAATGTAACGTATAGTAAACTTTTATTTTAGACAACACAATTTACAGTATTATTTCAAAAATAATTTACAAAATTATAAACTTTAAAAAATTACTTTATTCTTATTTCGGTTTTGAAATTAAATTAAAATAAATTTTTACTATAATTATAGTATAAATTATAATTAAACTAAATGTTTTCAAATATAATTAATTTGTAATACCTGATTCAATTAGTTTAATGTATAAAACAATGTGGTAATTAATATAACCTAACATGTAGTAAGATATAATATGTAGTTTAATAATTAACATAATTAAATAATTAGTGAAAATAATAAAATTACTGATAATAAGCGGTTTGGATATGGTTTGGCTCGTAATTGAAATTATTGTTATTTATATTATTAATAATATTAATAGTATTTGTATGACTGAAAGAATGGCTTTGATTCCATTGATTAGACCAATAGTTCGGTTCAATCCGATAATGCGATTGCGATTCTGGACAACACTTTTCATTGCAATTGAAATCGTTCGGAGAGTCTGTGAAGAACTGATTGTTGTATTGGTTTTGTTGATTGCAATACATTTGTTGACTATAATTATCTGTTAATTCGTTAGTTATCTCTCGATTTGTGTCAGTAATTGAATTGAATTGAGAGCCGACTCTATAGTTATGGTCGAAAGTGGAGACAGTTTCTCGAGTCTGGGTCTGAGTCTGGGTCTGAGTCTGGGTCTGAGTCTGGGTCTGAGTCTGGGTCTGAGTCTGGGTCTGAGTCTGAGTCGGATTAGTATTTTGCGAAAACTTATCAAATGTCTGATTCTGAGCCAACTTTTTCGGTAAATAGGAGTCGAAAAAGAGCTGAGAGAGCGGCCCGAGTCCTATGTCGGGGTTAGACCTACCGGTGCAGTTCCATTTGCCGTACTTTGACTTAATGCTGGCTTTGGCTGAGTTGTCGCGATAGCAGTTGGCTGTGGCGGCCGAACAGGTCAAGAGGTCCATATTGATGGCCTCAGTCTCCGTCGCAATCATTTCATTCCTCACTTCCGGTTCTATTTGTTCGAAATCACAAAACTTCGGCAAAATTTGTGGCAAATATTGACAAAAAGCTATTAAATTGTTTGCTTCGATCGATGGCCTGTCATTCGGTTGAGTTGGCGCTCCAATTGTCTGCAATAGGATGTCTTCGCTGTTTGCATTCGACTGATCACTTGCACTCGACTGCCAATCCGTTGAATTATCTTTAGTGCCATCACTAGCGGTCAGAATAAGCTGGTCATAGATATTAAGACAATAATCGACTTCTTGGTTATAATTGAAATTATTTAGAAACGATTCGTTGTTTTGTTTAACTAATTCCTCACTATTTACTGAATTGCTATTAAAGAGTATTTCACAGAAACTTCTCTCCATTTCTCCGTTACTCTTAGGCACTCAGGTATTGGTTATTGTCTACGCTTTTGCTCTTTGGTTCGTATGAAGAGATCAATGTTTGTTCCAATACTTTATTATCGAAAGAGTTTACACAACATTGGATTAGCGCTAATACAAGGAATTATGTCTTATCTGAGACAACAGTTAGCGATAACACCAACTATTACTGCAACTAATGTTAAATAAGTGTTAAGTTTTGTTTAGTTAGAAAAATAATAGATAACTCGAATTGTTCTGTACAGTAGTGTCGAGTAGAACACGACTGAATAGCAGGAAAAGTGTGACATTCAAGACAATCAAGACATTAACGTTTGTGATTACAACTGATTAGTAATGAAAGCTTTCATATCTTCACATCAATAGCATAAGTCATTAGTCATTAAGTCTAAGATTATATCTCTTATATAAACCACTGTTGACGCCAATGCCATCGAAGTCTTGTGAGAACTGCAACCGTTCGTCAAAACCTTTTCTCTTCTCTTCTTTCGACTTGAATTCGAAATTATCGAATAACAGCCGAAATGGTTCTGTTCTCTCAGTATCTCTTTCAGCCATTCCTTTCTGTTTGTGAACTCTTTGAATCCAACGATTCCGCAAAATGCAACTACAAGTGTAGACATACATCAAAGTTTCACTTTTGTTATCATCAAAATTTTCCAACATCATATTTTCATGTTGCATTTTACAAGATTAAAAATGATAATAACAAGTTTGTATTTTAAGACAAGGTATTTAAAAAAATTTGAGTACATATTTGATTGTTTAGGCATTAAGAGCTCAACAAAAGTTGTTTAGAAAATAAGCAATCTATATTTTTTATCTAAGAATTAAAGTTTGAGAAAAAGTTGGAAAACATTCTGATTTTAAGCCATTTATAGGCCATTTATATTTTATACAATTATTTTCTTTTAATTATTAATACTTGTTGTTTTAAAAAGAAAATAAAGCTTAAAGTTAATTAATTGCTTTTTACGTTATTCTTAAATTAACACAATTCTTAACATTATAAAAATATAATATCCTCATTTATGTCTCGAAAACCAAATTAGTATCTTACGTACCTTTATATGATTATTTTAAAAACTATACAAGTTGTACGTTAATTACTAATTGTAGAAAAATTTATTAAAAAAACTTAATTTAAACATTGGACAACTTTGTTGAAATACTTACTATTTTGCATAAATAAGTCGAAATCGTTTTTTGCAAACAAATTATTTTCAATTATCTGATTCTCTCTAAACATATTCGAACAAAATATTGTCAATAAGTTTTCGATTGACTTTTGGTTCATCAATCCAATCAAATATTGCATTTTTATATCGCATTTCATCTGAAAAATTTAATTAACAAATTTAAGGGTACAGTTTTATGTAACTGTAATTATGTAACTAACAAGCGAATAATACCATTTTTGCAATTAGCAAGTAGAAAACCTGATGAGACAACGGGTAGTCTTGGTATCCAAATCGAGTCATTAAAGTCCAGCAATTGATTGATATCTCACAGCCTTTGAGTGCTTGTGAAACGCAATAATCAGAAATGTTTTCGTTTACAGGAATTTCGTTTAAATCCATAGAAAATTCGTATTCTTTTGACTCTTTGATCGCAAGACTTTGATTGGGGGTCTGAGACCACATTCCTCTTTTCAAAATATCACCCATTTCTTAGATGATAGTTCAATTAAACATGGTTAAATTGATTTTTATTTAATTATTAAATAAAATCTTGATTAACACAAACCTTGAAAGTAGTAATGATCATTTGCTGATAGCTTTGACCAAGACGAAACAATCAAGTCTTGTGCCATTTGTTCAAGATCAATTAGTGTGCTGACCACAACTCGCAGCCAATCGTTTGTGCAATTGTAGAGCCATTCGTTTGCATTAATTATACGATAAGTTTGATTCAATTGATCGCTTAGTATTCGGACGCCTAAGAGGCCGTCGATATCGACGTCTTCTTTGTTTGAGTCGAAGAACTCGAGACCGAAATAAACTGAAGACAGACTTCTAGTGAGAAGTTTGACATTAGTTCGCAAAACACGAGACGACGTTCTCTGTGATTCTGCCACTCTTTTAATTTGAATTGCAAACAAGCAGGGTAAAATCACAACAAATACTAGAATATTCCGAAATTCTTTCATTTTTGACATTTTCTAAAGAAAGCGCACAAAATGTATGCCTTTTATAGAGAAAAACTAACTTTAATTGAAAAATTGCTTTGAATGCCAAACATTAAATCGATTCAAATTTCCGTTTCTTTTCTGCTTTCTTTATACAATGAATCCAATTATATCTAATCCGTTGCAATAAAGTGATTTACATGCTACAACTTAGATTATACCATGTACATTCAAAAAAGAGCAAAATTAACCATATACGGTATTTTTAAATAATTCAAGTAATTTTTATAACTTTTTATTATTATATAGTTTAAAAAGAATTACAAAAGGTTATAAGTTATAATTTATAAAGGTTGAAAAATTGCCAATGTCTTAAGACTCATAACTTTTCAGATGTTTTATTGTAATTAATAACAATTAAATAATTTAATATTTGTAATTATTTTATTAATTAATTAACAATTTACAAATTTATATTAAAATTTATTTATAAATTTAACGGAAATACATTATAAAATACATTTCAAAATTTTTACTATTATTAAACTCTATAAACGTTACCGACGGCAGTCATTGCACGTCTGGTCAGATTTGCAACCAACCATTGCTTGTAAAAATAAGTTTTTGATTTGTATCAATTTTTAATCGTTCTGGATACATTTTATTCATATAAAATATATTTATATTTTTAATCAGAAAAATGTTATTTAAGTTTGAATTCGTTATGATTCCCTATTTATAACCTTTTGTGCAATAATTTAGTAATATAACGTTTTTAGTTTATACAATTTATATTTACACAGTATCAAATTGTAGGATATTTAAAAATATAAAGGATAATAAAATGTCTAAATGTTATATCATGTCTAAGTTAACAAGTTTAGAATTATTTCGAAATATGATTTTAAAACATTTTTAATAAGAATTTTAGTCAATTGCAAGAAAATCTTATGTGAATAGACAACAATTCAAACTTAGCATGGCAAACTAATTTAGTATAAAGCAAATAAGCTTTGTTCAAATAGTCAACTGCAACTTCCGGCGCAGAGACTGTTGTTTTGTTAAAAATAGTCTTCAGTTCACATCTTGTGGTCGAATATGAGGGATAGCTTTGAGAGAACTGTTTGGGCGACGAGTCGAGTCACGGGAAACGTTAGGCAATCATCGCTTCATCCGAATCGTGCGCTTCGTTTTGGAGACGAGTCGCGGACACCGAACCGAGAAGACTGCGCTCGCATGCAGTGATGCGGTGCCACAAATGACCCGTCTCTGGCCGGTCTGTATGAGAGACGCGCTTTCGTCGCTCCAACTACTACAGTAGTGTAGTTACTGTATGTAAAACAGAGCTTAAAAATTAATAGATTAAAACAGTTATTTGATATTACACCAAGTTTAGTTTTCAAAATATAGTAAATAACTGTTTAAAAAGTTGAATCTATTACCCTAAAATCCCATAGATAAGGCGAACCCATGTATCCGGCGAATTGGATAAAATCGCATAATTTTTCAAAGTAAAATGTAACTATAGATAAGGCAAACCCGTGTATAAGGCGCATATTATAATTTATAAATTAAGTATATTTCGAGTCAATATATATCATATATGCGTATTATTCTATGTTAATTTTAATTATTTACTACAATTAAACAATTAAAACTTTAATAAATGTTTTATTAATTTAACTTAACATGATAAAATATAGATATTAATTTTAGTTATGTAACTATATTGATATATTTCATTTATATATGCTTATTCATATACAATTAATTATTATATTCATTGTTTACCTAGATATTTATTGATTTAAATCAAAATGTTTGAATAATTTAACAGTTTTTTCATGTAGCATCATATATAAAATAATCTTAGATACGTAAGATGTAGATAAATTTAAATGTTTAATGTAAAAATATTTATGATTATTATTTAATGTAATTATTTTGCTATAATCTTTTTTCCTGTAGGTTGATTAAATACAAAGTAATTACATAAAATTAAACAAAAGCTGTAAAATTTATATAAAATTAAACTTTGAATTTTAACCTGTATAATTGTCGGTAAAAATTTTCTCCATGTATAAGGCGAACCCATGTATAAGGCAAACTTGACTTTTTCAAAAATTTTAACTTTTTTCAATAGATAATGCGCGCCTTATCTATGGGATTTTAGGGTAATTAATGACAAATATGTTACAATACACAGTACTGTGGAAATCTAATACACAGTAAATATAGAATATTATTTGTTAGATAAATCACAAGTACATTTTATACCTATTAATTTTTAAACTCTGTTTTACGTCACTACAAGTTTAATTTTAACAATACTTATGTTTAAAATAAAGTAGATTATAATAGCAAGCGCGAATATTAAAGCGCGATTGGCTTACTTGTTATATTATATATAATGTTTAATAACTTATAATAACAATTAGCAATGTCTCTTATGTAAGAGTGTCTCAATTTATGTAGTTATTACAGTGTATATAAATGAAGGTCAAGTGTCCACTTTTGGGTTGTCGATGGCAAAATGAGAAAGCATCTTGCTAACCAAAACATGCTTTACTTTAACGGTTTTAAATATTTTTGCCAAAAGAGGGGAAACTCGTCATTGAAATGAATGGTAGAAATGGAATAAAATGTGATATCAATTGACTGAATGATTGCAAAATAGATTCGTTTCGAACCGAACTTTCGCTCCAAATGTCTTAATTGCGAGCTTTGAGGCACCGGTTGGTTAGGTTTGGTTAGAATGACATAAAAATATGGCTTTTCGTCCAATTTGTTGTTGACGGGTCTGAACACATCTAACGCCAAATCACACGTCGAGTCACTAATCGTCGTCTCATTAGTCCTGGTCTTCGCTTTCGGGCCAAACGACTCAATCAAATCGAATAATTGGTTTGAAGTGAAAACGGATCCGAAATCACATAAAGGCTTAACATTCGCGGCGAACAAAGTGAGCGAAGAGTCCAACTCTACGGGACTTTCGTTGTCTCTAATCTCGTAAAGCATTGATTGCTTGCAAACGCTTTTCGGTTCATTCGCTGACTTCTGGTCGGCTTTCGAGGCAACGAACGCCCGAATCGGCACTATTTTCGGCAACACATCTAATCGAAGAACTCTTAGATTTTCAATTGACTTATAATTAGCTATACTTTCACTCAAAACATAGTCATTCGTATGACTAATGACTCGTTTGTTGCACTCGATGTCCGGAGCGCTCAGTCGTCTCTTCAGGTTTGCAATTGACTTCTGACTCTCCGATTGTTGGTGTCTTCGCACGAAATAACCATTTCGTGAGAGAATGGCATAAATGCGATACAAATCCATTTCATCTGCATTTTGCACAAACAGTTCAAATGATTGTTCAATACTTAGAGGAATGTCTTCGAACAGCACTTCCAACGAATTGCTTTCCATTAGATATAGCGCTTCGAATGCATTCAAGTACTTAACCGAAGAGACGGTCGAACCGAACAAGTGATTGATGTTAGAGTTGTGAGTGATTTGGACGCGACGGGTGTGAGGCCTCCACTCGCCGCGACTCGACTTCAATTTGATCCGATTCTCGACTATTGACTTCTCTTTGCTGTCGATTCTCTCGTTTATCACTGCTTTCAACGCATCTATTGTTTTCATTTCAGTTACACTTAATTTCTCATTAAGTCTTACATTTAGTTCAAACAAATTGTTTGAATTTGCGCTCATTTTATCGAAATTAGTTAAAACGCGAATAAATAAAATGAGTTTTCGTTTGAATGAATATTTTGTTTGTGTTGTCACATGTGTTGTACAGCACGTGATTCGATGTCACTATTCACTCAAATGCACTGCAATTCAACCAAAGAACAGTCACAACAATATGAAATGTAGTTTGATGAATTTAACCATTCTAGTTAGATTTTAAATCCAGTTCCGCATAAGGTTTCAATCCATCAAAATTTTTTATCTTGCTTAGTTTTTGAGATATGAATTTTTAAAGTATATGGCCGAGTTACCATAGGAATTTTCCCCAGGTGGCAATCGCGATTTATCATGCTTATTGAATAGAGAACATCAAGATATTAATAAACAAGATTTATATGAGAGAAAAGTTTGCATGGCAAATAGTTTACTCACTAGAGGGCTCCAAAGTATGAAATTTAAAAGTGGTAATATATGACATATATACATGAAATCGTACTAAATCGACCATGCTGATTACGAATATAATATTAGATTTGAGATATTTTATCAAATAAATAAGTTTCACTTGATAAAGTACATAAATCAACTATAAATTGGCTATAACTTGAAACTATCAACGCTATTGCATTTTAACTTTCAACTTTCGACTCAGGATGCTTTTTCCAGTCGCAAAACGTGTTTAATTTTGATTTTTAATTTCAATTTTAGTGCGTTTTTTGGTCTTACTAAAACTTTAAAGTTTAGAGTTAGAAATGTAAATAAAATCATTCGATCTTCTTATCGACATTTTGAATAAATTTAATATAATATTGTGTTTTAATGTTCTGTTTATAGACCAATATTACAATTAAATCAATCAAATTCAAATTTAAGGTAATATCAATACAGTATAAATTATTAGTAATAATATGACAAAGTCGAAAATGACAAACTCAAAAATGACAATCGAATATGATAGTCGAATATAATATTTATATTTATGATTTGAGAAGGAAAACTCGTTAAAACCCGAGAAGGCTTCTTCTGTAAAAATCATGTCGATAACCCGATATTCGCATTTGTCATTTTCGAGTTTGTCATTTTCGACTTTGTCATATTTGATTTAATATACAGTAAATCTAATGTAATTAATCAATGGGGCAAAGTTATCCCCGACATGCCTAAAATTTATATCAAATAATGTTATTCTAAGTGTTCATATCCCCAATAGTACTAAGTTTGCTTATTACAATCTGCCGGTTCTTATCTTGATAGATTTTATGCGAATGTAATAATTATTCGAAATATCAAGTTTATCATGCACACTTACTACTGTAGATGCTTCTATGATCTTATATCTTTAAATACACAGAAGCAACTATTTATTTAAATCTATTCAAAGTGTCATGTTGGATTTGTGATGATATGAAGCCAAGCGAAAGCCAAATTAGTCGTTACAAGTTGGTTGACGGAAATTAGTTTCAGGTAAGAGACTATACAGTATAAACCTGCTAACATAAACCATTGAACATACAATATACCGGTATATAGAGCTACAGACAGAACTACACGCCGTCACCCATTATTTGCCACTATTTTAGCGACAAACACAAGCGTTGTTGTGGTCAAGTGGGGGACAATGGGGGCGACGGCGTGTCACTCAAAAAAATAAAATTTTTTAAAGCTGTTTGCAAACGACAACAAGTACCATTTTGATACCAATGAAATAAACAGTCGTTTCCTAACAACTCAGTTAAAAAATAAACCAACAAATACGACAGTTGTTTGCTTCTAACCAAATAGCCGGTACAGAAAAGCCAAATAGCCGTATACTCAGACTTGGCACTCACTAGTTAGTCTGAAACAACTATTCAGTCTATCCATAACCAAATAAACGTGCCACAAATGCCAGTAGCTAACCACTTATTAGTCGTTATTAGTCGTTTAAGGCATAGGCATTTTTTTGAGTGCGTAGTTCTGTCTGCAGCTATATATTTAGATGATAATTTATTTTTAAATAAGTTAGTTCAATTTTCAATAATTTTATTTTTCACCGCAAATATAGTCTTAATAAAAATGCTAATGACATCTCAATTAGCGGTAATCAAAGTGTAAAAAATTATTAAGATTATTATTGGCAAAAATAAGCTTGATCGTCTAACTATTTGATACAGTTGCCAATTAATTGTGTCAATGACTGATAGTATCAACTAATCAATTGTATCAACTAAATCTCAAAACCAAAAACCATTTACATAGTGTGCAATGTTAATACCAATCGATTGTATCAAGATGAGTTTTATCAACTAACGCTTTGTATCAACCAATTAGCAAAACCAAAACTTATAAATCATATACAAAACTTAATCAATAATATCAACTACACCTAACTGCCACAACAATAAACATAATGTAAATTCTTATTTTATTTTAGTAGGCATTAATGTAAAATAAATATGGTTATATACTAAATAGTTTATAATAAAATAGTTTTACAAAAAACTTCTTTAAAGTTACTTTAATTTAAAAACATTGTATAAATAATGCTTATATAATTAACTAACAAATATAAAAAATAAATTTATAATTTAAAATTAATTATTTATTATGCATGATTATAGGTTGATACCAATAATAATTAATATGATAAATTTAATTAAATTATTATTAGTAAAAAATATATATTTAGCTATTTTATTATATACACTAAAATGCTAATATAATAAACTTTTTATATAATAAATTATTTTTTAATTATTAATTATTTAAACTCAGTATATAATAAACAGTAGAAAAATAAGTCTTACACAATAAATATTTTTTTTATAATAATTAAAATTGAAAATTACCTATAATTATTCATTTAGGTGATAGTTTTTATGATAATTTTTATGATTTTGGTGTAATTTTGGTTAAATTAAAATGTTAGCATTATTTTTATGTTAGCACTATAACAAATAAATCTTAATTAATTTAATTTAAATAATAATTTTTATATAACAATTATTGTTATTATTTTCTATATTAATTTATAAAATGTTTATAATTTAATTTTATAAATAGTATTATATATTAAAGTGAAATTTGCACTATAATTTTGTAAAAGTTTAGGCGTATAAGTATTAAAATTATATCATTAATTAATAATGATAATTTTGTAATATATGCTTGTACATTATATTGACAGTTAAGTTAATTTACATAAATAGATTCTATATACTGTATATGTATTATTATTTGACCATGCATTATATTTTATATATTAAAAGGTAATCTAAATAAATAAATCCGTTAGTTTACTTATGTTTATTATATAGGCATTAATTATATAGTTTTATTATTAATTTTTTTTAACTTATTCATTTTCCAATTGTTTGAATAATTAATAATTTGTTTAATTACTTTGAAACGTTGATTACCCTGGTAAGCGAGATAACTATAATGTTTATGCTATAAAATTGTTAATTTTATAATATGTGATTATAAAGGCATTTTCCTGTACATTAATTTATGTATTATCGATTGTATCAACTAATCGATTGTATCAACTAATCGATTGTATCAACTAATTCTAAAAACCAAACAGGTTGACACAATTGATTGGCGACTGTACTTTAATGCTTGCAATCGTCTTAATATCACTGCAAATGAATGCATCGAATATCGTATTCCATAGACTAATGGGGTTTGAGAACGAGTTTGGGTTTCGATAATCACTTCAACAAAACTTCACTTAAATATCAATTAAGAAATGTCGTGAAACACACTTTTAGGTCGATTTCGGGCCAAATGTTACAAATTTTGAATAAAATAACTTTAGTTGTGTCTAGACTTGAATTTAAAAAATGACAAAAACTATAAAAATGAATGCGTTTTTATTACTAAATATTAATAAAACATTTACTAAATATTTGTAATGAAAAGTGAAAATATATACTAAAAAATCAATACATTATTTGATTTAATAAAATGATTTAACAAATGAGTTCTGATGTAGAAATAGATTCAATAAAAATACTTAATATTTAATCGAATCGATCGTCAAATCGAGTCGTAATGTTAGTAACAATTCGTCATTCAATCGCTCCGTTACTCAAAATAACTATACATTTAAATAATTGATATGTTTAGTGAAAAATGAGCACAAATTCATCATAAGTTAGGCCAACATTAATGTCGCTTTGATTTGTAGTAAACGTAATCACAATTGAAGTGTTCGGACGGATTCGTTCTCTCGATCTATGCATAGCATTCATCGCAATAATAGTTAAACTCATTTCTAAACAATTCAAAGCGTTATTTGTTCTTCACTTCGAGAAGTTGCGGATAATTCTCGACTATATTGAGTAGAATTCCATCGATATATGCGCGCAGTTTGACATTCACTTCTTGCTGTTCCTTCAGTGCAATTCGTAACTATGGGTGCGATTCATACAGTTAGGTCAGTCGCTCAACACAAGCAGATACCGGAGCCATACCTGATCGGAGTTGTAGTTGCCCAACTCGGAGGCCAGGGATGAGGCGACCTCTCCCTCCTTCAACAGATTCCTTCCCTCTTCTAATCGATTGTTGAGCAGAAGGGCCGACAGTTCTTCGTTGGCTTCGCGCAGAGCGATGTTCTCGTCCTTCAGTTCCTTCATCTGTCGGTCCATTTCGGAATTGTAGAGCAGATCGATGTCGTCACTCGAAGACATGGTTCGCTTCTTCGACTCAAACAGTTGAGGGCTCTTCACGTCAGCCAACTCCTGGTTAAGCACTTCGATGAGCCTTGAGTTGGCTGTCCTCTCGTCCTCGTGTTTGCGAAGGGTTTCCCGCAGTTTGTTTACCTCAAGCCGTAAGCCATCGATTTCGACGCTCTTGTCGTTGATCTGCTCCTCGAGGTCCGACTTGAGGTTCTGGAGCCGTTCGATCATATTCTGGTACTTTCGGGACTCGTCTTTCGCGTCGACTAACTCTTGTTGTAATCCATAGATTCGATTCAAGTATTGCTCGATTTCTTCACACTTTTCCCTCTCATGTCTGGCCATCACATCCTTATACCGCCGCTCCTCCTCTCCCCGTCTCTCCTCCGACTGGATCTCAATGTCTCGCAACTGCTCTTCCAATGAATGGATTCTAAAGTTTCCAAAAGAGATATTTTCGATGATTTTATGTCTATATTAAACTAAATGTCGAGTAAGTGAACCAATACTACGATTATGACTATATCTATGAAAATATCGAAATCAGTGAAGCGTTGATCGAAATAAAGTCCAATTAAAGCAAATCAAACGACAAATAAAAGGCATAAAACTATTGACAACAACAATAACAACAAAAACAACGACTATTGCTGTAAACGTCAACAAAAAGCGTAATAATAGGTTGAAGTAGTTGTGGGCTATGAATGAAGCGCTCATTCAATGACTGGTCGTAGGAATGGAAGAATCCATTCGTTAGACACAAGGGTTGCCTCGATTTGGTCTACACGACAACTATTTAATTGCTAATCAAAACAACCAAAACAATCAAAACTTAGTTTAAATTAATTGCGAAATACTTTTGACTAAACCTGACGAGCAATGGGTCGGAAGACGAGAAACAATTGAGTTTCGGGTCTCAGGATATGTGCGTTAATTGGGAAGAATCGCAAACATAAACTCAAAGCATATAAACACATAATTCGCTTACAATTAATGCAATCAATAATTAAGAGTTAGTGTCGAAGAGTTAGAGCAAAGAATAGTTGAATACTTAGACAAGAGATTCTGGTTCTCCTGTTTGACGCGCGTATACTTGTCTTCGTTGCTGATCTGGCCTTCGCTCAGGTGGTTCACCTGTTCCTGAAGCACTTGGATCTGGTGTTCCAGACAATCGAAAATCAATTTCAGGTCAAACATAAAAACGCGAATTAAGACAAACTTTTTGCGTTAGGTTTAAGACGTCTTCTTCTATACTAATCGTGTCGTTAATCATGTCATCGGATTCGCAACTCAACGAACTCATAGGACTCGAGCCATTCATACCATTGACGCCATTGATGCCATTGGTTGGACTGCTTCGGAACAGTTCTCTGCAATCGCACCAAACGATTATCACATTAAACACGTGTTTCAAGAGATAAAGGGATTAGCAAATCAAGGCTTAATCGCATTAATCGCATAGACTATTGCACTCAAAGCCAACTCTGCGTTAATCGCAATTCGCAACAACATGTTGAGAGACGAGATGTCGGCCACAAATGGCCAAATGATTGGCCAAATCGGCTCATTCGCGACATCGGCCTCATTGGCAGTGAGTGCAAGAGAGCGACCAAATGTAGGTTAACTCGAAAGACATACTTCGCGTGTTGTGCTGAAGACGGGTTCCGTTTGAAGTTGTGGTTCGAAGTGGAGCGCCGATACATTGCACACCAATCACACACTCAGACAATCACACAATCAGTTCAACCAATTAATTAGTTAACTATTAAATCTAATTATAACCAAAGCTATCAAAACAATATCAAAACCAAATTATAATAATAAATAATTACAATAACGCGAAGTCTAACTAAACTATTGACTCACATATTAGAAACACTTGTTTTCTCTGCAAACAAATCGTATGTAAGCCCTGAACCACCCCTTAGGCTATGATAGCAATACAAACACTACTATCGCTATTAGATCGCTATACCTGACGAGTGACGAGAACTGACGAAAACACCATTAGAGCTGCAACAGCACCTCTACCCCATCCACCCCATCCACCCCATCCACCCCACCTACCCTACCATACCCTACCATACCCTTCCCATCCTTGCCCCACTTCTGCCCACACCTTAATCCACCTGATATTAATTATATTATACAGTATTATTGACCAACAATTCTCTTTTCGTTTAATATAATTGCCACTATCAAAGTTTTATACTGATTACTACAAATTTTATAATGCAATTGGAAAAATACAGTAAACGTTTATAAAAATTATATTGTATATTAAATCCAACTTAATCCATAATTTACTGGGTAAATTTTACTATGAATGTTAGCGAATCGGAAGTAAACTCATAAATGGTTATAATTTTATAATATTGTTTGTTAAAAAATTTGTATAATTTTATAAACTAACTGGATAAAACAAAGGTAGTTAGAATTTATTTAAGTTCTAAATCACCAAAAGTTTAAATAAGATGCAGTTTATACTTAAATAATCCGATCGAATAAATACAATAAAAACATTCGATATTAATACTCATAATTTAATTAAAATAATTTCCGATTCTTGTCGAACGACAGCTATATTTGTCATCAATTTTTATAATCAACAAAAACAGCTGCAAATCGTCAAGTCTTCCAATTTATATATTATTTTCTATTATTGTATTAAATTTTGTTAACTATTGAATTGCATAAAATTGTATTTATTTTATTTAAAACACAATAAAGTATTTTGTTGATTTCTAAAAAGTTTTCTGTAGACATTTAAGCGCAAATAACTCATTGTTTTTGTATTTAACATTCTCAAAATTCTTAGCCAGCTTAATTCTTATCTGATTTATTCTGTATATAGAAATATAGTCTCTTATCGTACAGTATATAAGATAAAAAGAGTCTGTGCAAAATTTCTTGACTAACACTCGTATGATCAAAAATTTAATTTTATTTGATTTTAATTTATTTAAGTTTTTTTTCCAATTGTCTGTAATCAATTGTTTAAGATTATTTCATAGAGTATAACGTAAGTAAGTTATTTATAATTTAAAGTTTTAATTTCATTAAACACAGAATTTTATTATATTATAAATTAACATGCACCCTGATTGTATAATTGTACTATGATATTATTATAAATTTAATAATACAGTAGTGTCAAGGGTTAAAATCCCTTGCCGAAGGTAATAATTATCAGGGTCGCTTTGTCTGCAATTTTTATATTTAAATAAATTAGTTTAAAATTTTTGTTAAATATTCGTGGCAAGTACATTTTTACGGTAAGGAAAATGTAATACCGCTAGTTTATTAATTTTAAAACACATCAAGTTATAGATATAAACACTATTTAGCAAAATAAAATTGACTTAAATTTGAAATAACTGACAACTTATTAACTTTTATTGCTTACAAATTTTAAGTCAAAGTACAAATTCACTCAATTAATGCCAACTAAATCACTAAATGAATAACAGGTTTAATTTATCATACTTACCGAGTCTAAAAATCGCTTTAATCTAATTTTTGTTCTTATTATTATTCTTCCTTACTTTATACCTGAGTAAGAT
>JAQIXC010000985.1:0-17817 GCA_034697605.1 Metabelba pulverosa
GTGTAACGTAGTAGAGCGTAAAGTGGAGAGCAGAGCGTTAGAGAGAGTTCCGTAGGAGAGCACAGCAATAGGGAACCATAAATTGGTACTGTGTAATACATGAACAACAAAGGGTTCCCATCGATAAGCAGTCGGCAATGGTCAGTGTATTTTAAATATTTCTTAATTAAGCTTAATAAAAATTATTTATTAAGTTTATTTTGTTTAATCTATTTTTTCAATAGTCTGTCGCCGAGTCATGTCTTCAGCTTTACTTTCAAGTGAAGAACAAATTGATTGAACAAAAAGTTTTGGAAAAGCTTTACTAAATTTTTATTTTAAATTATTTATAAAAAAAAATATTATAGTTAGCAAAATAATTATACACAGGATAATTAGTTGACTGCTCAAATAAATTACTTTTAATAAATATAGTTCATTGATGATATTGTATTTATAATTCACTGTAGTCTCTTTAATAAATGTCGAATTAATAAAATTAATTAATAATAAAATAAAACGAAATTGATAAAGTTGTTAAAGTTTCATTTCATTTAATTAACATATAAAAATACTAGCATATTTAATTTATAAAATACATTTTAAACTCGCAATTATTTCAATGATTATTTAAATATTTTAATATTCAAAATGTTTACTACAGTAATACTAATACACTGATACAATAATATTAATCATCATATAATATAGTAGTAATTATTATATTAAACTAATCTGTAATAGAAATCGTCATTAATGTTAAATTTAAACTAAAAACCTAACACTTATAGCTTTTAAGACAATTTATATCTTGGCATTTGTATAATTATTTACTATGGTTATTTTTGGCATGCTTTTTAAGTTCAGAATTACATATATAACGTTTATTACAACCACTATAATAGCATTGAAATTGTTTTACAGATAAATGTCTTCTCATATGATAATTAAAACTCTGTTTTTGTGCAAAACTTTTGCCGCAATTATCGAAATGACAAACAAATGGTTTGATTCCCGAATGCAAATTAAAATGAGCTCTCATTTGGTCTTTACGTGCAAATAATTTTCCGCATTCACTCCAATCGCACATAAATTTAGTGTTTGAATGAATCAATTCGTGTCGACGTATTGCACCAAAAGTTTTGAACACTTTATTGCAGTTATTGTACAAACATTTGTATTGACGAGCATTTGAATGACTCGTTTGATGTGCTTTTAAATCATATCCACATTTAGCAATGTATCGACACTTCGGCCAAAAGCACTGTAAGTGACGTTCATTTGTATGAATCAATTCGTGTCTTTTTAGAGATTGTTTTGTTTTGAACACTTGATTGCAGTTATTATACAAACACTTGTATTGACGAGCATTTGTGTGAAGCGTTTGATGTCTTTCTAAATTCGTTCGCAGTCTTGCACTGAACCGACACTTCGGCCAAAGGCAGTGAAAGCGATGTTTGCAGTGATTGGCAACACTTCGTCGACTCGAATGCCAAACCGTTTCGACATTTGATTTACACATTTCTATACAGATATTCGAATACATATTCACTGCACTGTCACTCGATTCACATAAAGCACTCAGTTTTTCACTCAAAACCAAACAATTATTAATTAACTTATTATTTAATGCTAACAATTCGTTTAATTTATTCGATAACTTATTCATTTTGCTATTAATTAAAATAACTTATAACTAGATACTTTTAGGACTAGTCTATTTAACTATGAATAACAAGCGATGAGACAAATCAGATATTATATCAATTCCTCAATTATTTTGTAAAATTAATAAAAACTCATTAATCAGTGAAAACAATACAAAGAAACAAATGCTTTGTTTGACTATATTTGCAAAAATGCGCTCAAAGTATAAAAACCTGTTTTGCGTTCACAACAAACTTAAGCATGGTTAACTACCGCTTTTCACATCCTCTAGCCTGAAGCTAAAAATAAGCATTTAGTCTAACATACATGTGGTAGAGAATGCAGTGAAATCGCATACAACAAGTGATAAAACTGTTTTCATAACAAAGATTACCTGTATTATCAAAACATTTTTGAAACTAATATTTTTAATAAAATTGAATATTAATTTAGATCATTGTAATTTTTGTTATTTACTTTACATAATTAATTTAATGTTTAATTAAAGTTCATCGCGGAGTTTTAACCTTCCGTAGTTAAAGTAAATATAAACACGCAAAAGCTGTTAGAGCGTGATAACGATATGATAGAAAATTGATATTGCATAATAATTATAATTATTGTCTAATGTTTAATAATTTATAAATAATTTGCTTTTATTAAAACTTACTATAAAATTTACTATAACATAATTATCTTGTTCAATCAATATTTAAGATCAATACTTAGTCGAACTTCTTCTTAGTTTATTTCTTAGTTAAGTTTATTTGTTCAACTTACTCGTTAGTCGATTTATTAAATCAACTTCTTGCATTCATGTAGCTTTTCAAACATATATTTCTTGGCAACCTTTTCTTTGTTTTTTTGTTGTTGAAAATTTTAACATGATATCATAATGTTGCTGCAACTATTTTAAAATATTAACTATGCAATATAAATACACTTTTTAGCTCATCAATACTTATATTTTACAAATATCAACTTCATATCTATAACCTTGGTAAATTTTTGTGTTTGTATGATATGTTTTATCAATCATCATTTTAAAATCATCATATTAATTAATTTTTAAAATGGTTTAAAATAAAAAAAAACCTTGGTAAACAATGTCGACGTGGAAAGGCATTAAGAATATAAGCGCGTATTTCGCGGAACAACCGAAGTGTAGCCTGGGTGCACCCATCACCGATTATGTACCTAGATGCTTAACTTTGTGCCAAGAATATTTATCAAGTAACTGGTTGACATTAACTCTTGACGACGTCAAATGTGAGCGACTTAGCGGCGGTATTGGCAATCAAATTTATTCGTGCGAAATTATTAAGCATGATAGAATTAGCGAAACTGAATGCAATAAAGTGGTCATTCGGTTCAGTGAATACAAACACACGTCGACTCAGTTGCAGATGAGTTCAGTCATTGTAACGCTACTGATGTCGGAGCGCAATCTCGGCCCGAAAGTCCTGGCCGTGTTCGACGACGGCTTCATTCAAGAGTTTGTTGAAGCATGTATAATTTTTATTTCTAATGTTAATTTCAAGTAGATAAAACTTATTTATGCGGTTTTGTATTTAAATCTAGTTAATATTTTAAGTTGTTCAATTCATTATTTATCTAATTTATGTAACTGTATATTCTATAATTAGCATAGACAATTTAGCATAAACGATCTGGACAACCCCGAGTACCTTGCTCAAATCGGCAAAGCGTTGGCGCACTTACACTCAATTAATATACCGGAAAAATCAGGCGAAGACTTGGCGCAGGATTTGCGCAAACGATTAGAAATTCTCGACTCATTTGAATCGAAACAACAGTTTTCGGACTACGACTGCAAAACACTATTGAATTGCAATTTCGCGGAAGAGAGCGAATGGTTGGAGCGATGCGTTCGGGCGTCGCGTTCGCCGATTGTCTTCTCGCACAACGACTTGCGGTTGTTTAACATTATGGTCAGAAAAACCGATAATCGGGTCCTTATCTGCGACTTCGATGACTCGCTGTACTACTATCGGGGCATCGATTTCGGCCTTTTCTGTCAGGGATTGGTTGTCGACGAGAATCAGTTTGAGTTTCCGAGCGATTCGATTCTCGAAACAGTTATTTCCGCTTATATTCACGAATCGGTGCAACTGTTTAGCGAAGAATATTCTGCGAATGAATGCAATTCTGTCGAACATATTCTGATGGAAACGAAATTGTTTGCATCGATTGCCTATATATTGCTTATAAACTGGTTTTGTGTCGTCGATGAGACGCATAATGTGCCCATCGATAAGCACTCGGCAATGGTTTGTGATTTTTGATTAGCTTTTAATTAAAATAAAATTTTTTTAAAATCTAATTATTATTTAATCTATTGTTTGGATAGTCTGTCGCCGATTCGTGTCTTCAGTTCTACCTTTACGTAAAGAACGAATTGATTGAACAAAAAGTTTTGGAAAAGTTTTTATAAGTTTTTACAAATTTAATTCATACCCAAAATTATTTTTTAAAACTAATATATAATAAAATAATTTAGAAATGAAAAATTAGTTTACTAAACTAAACAAGTTATAAAAAATTATTGAAACAATTTAACTGCTAAAAATATGCCTGTACATTTAAAAGTAAAAGTTTTTTAAATATTTGGAATATTTTTCTTTAAATATTTAAATACTAAAAATCATGAGATAGAAAATTATTAGCATTAAGCTTTTTAAAATATAGGCTGCTTAATCTTAAAATGATATGTTTATAATAAATAATGAGCGTTGTATTATTTACATATATTTTATTCAGTAAACAGGAATTTAACAAAATAATTACAATTTAATGTTAGATTTCTTATGAGAGATTAAATTGCTTTTCGTACAATTAGTTTCATTGCATTTATAAATTAATTGTTTTGTGTGAATAGAGTTTATATGGCTATTGAGTTCAAAATTAGTAACAAAATATTTATTACAGTTACTATATTTGCACTGAAATTGTTTTATAGATAAATGTCTGTTAAAGTGTATATTTAAATATGATTTCAGTGTAAAACTTTTGCCGCAATTACCGAAATGACATTCAAATGGTTTGATTCCCGAATGTGTTCTTTTGTGTCTTTCAAAGTCCTGTTTATAGAAAAGTATTTTTTCGCAATTCTGATAATCGCATTGAAATCGTATTTTCTTCAAATGAACGACTCGTTTGTGTTCATTCAAATACGTTTTACATAAATATGTTTTTCCACATTCACTCCAATTGCAGATAAATTTTTTGTTTGTATTTTATGATTTGATGTGTGTCGCTGCAAATCATAAGGTTTTTTGAACGCTTTATACAAATTGATACTTGATACAAATTTTTATGTCAAATTTCCAGTTTAAAGTTATTTTTTGGTGTCTTAATTCAATATAAACTACATCGTTTACTGGTCACATACATCTGGCGGGCACTGTATTTGTTTTAACATGATAAAATAAATTATAATTATATTTAATACGTAAAATAATTTATTTCATAAAAATTGTTTAGATGTTAATTTAATGCTTATATTTCTTATGTTTTAACAAACTGCTTGCATCTATATAACTTTTTGTACAATTAGCTACTTGGCATTTATATAATAACAGTTTTATGTGTCTAGTACTTATATGTCTATTTAGTTCAAATTTAGAAACATAACATTTATTACAATCATTATATTCGCACTGAAATTGTTTTACAGATAAATGTCTTTTCGAGTGATCATTGAACGAACTTTTATTTCGAAAACTTTTGCCGCAATTATCGAAACGACAAACAAATGGTTTGATTCCCGAATGTATGCGTTTATGTGTAACTAAACCCGCGTTCGAAGCAAACAATTTCTTACAGTTTTGATAATCGCATATAAATTGTCTTTTCTTCAAATGAGTGATACTTTTGTGTAGATTTAGGGCATCTCTACGCGAATATGATTTTCCGCAATCACTCCAATCGCAGATATATCTCGCATTTAAATGAATCAATTCGTGTGCTTTTAAACTAATAATTGTTTTAAACGCTTTATTGCAGTTATTATACAAACACTTGTATTGTCGAGCATTTGTGTGAATAGTTTGATGCTTTTCTAAGTCCGTTCGTAATCTTGTATTGTACCGACATTTGGGCCAAAAGCAGTGAAAGCGATGTTTGCAGTGATTGGCAACACTTCGTCGACTCGAATGCCAAACCGTTTCGACATTTGATTTACACATTTCTATACAGATATTCGAATACATATTCACTGCACTATCGCGAAGACCACAACACAAAACACTCAGATTTTCACTCAAAACAAAATACTTCTTTACTAAACTATTATTTGATTCTAACAATTCATTTAATTTATTCAATGAGTTTTTCATTATTTAATTAATTTATTAATGAAAATCACAAATACAACAACAAAAATAGATTTTATGCTTAAATTAATTAATATTTAACTCACAAAATAAATAATAACGAGAATATCGTAAATGAGCTTGTTACAAATCAACTTGTATATTGTGGTAAATCTTTTTATAAAAAAATAATTCAATAATTTATTAAACTTATAAATTCATAAATTTAGTCAATACAATAACAATACAAATATAAAGCAAAATTCAAAAGTATTGTTTTGCTAGAATGTAGTCTTTATTTTATAGAATCCGTTGAAAATGTGAAAGGTGAAAAACCGGTTTTAGAGGAGTAATAAGTTAGTTCAAAAATTAAGCATTGTAAAAGCCCGAGCTCTACAGTACTTTTGAGTTTAGAACAAATTGTTTGAATAAAAAGTTTTGGAAAAGTTTTTTTTAAATTTTGTATTTCAAAAATTGTTATAAAAACTTATAATTGATAAAATAATTTTAAAATATATAACTAGTTTGAGTAAATGTAAAAAATATTTTTGCATTGAGCAATTTAATTGCTAAAAATAAATTGTAAATAATTTACAGTATAATCATTATTAATCAAAAACAGAACAAATGGCAAAAATGACTTTTTATGCAGTTTTGCTAATTTTTGACTTTTATTAGATGATTTAAAAATGTTTTTAATAATAATTTTATATATTACTTGTTAAAGTAATAATTTTGACTGTTTAATTAAATAACTTGATTTAAAAAAATGATACATTGAATCAATTTAGTTGCAAATAAATAGTTGCTTAAATAGTTTAGTTGCTTTCATGTGTTGAATAAATCAATTGAACAAAAAGTAAAAAAAATTTAATTTTACTTTTCATTAATATTAAAAACTATTTTTTATTTAGTTATATTTTGTAAATTGCCTGAAAAAAATAGTAATTATAAATAATTTAGAAAACAGTTGCAGAATAAATTAGCATTGAAGCAATTTAGCTAAATATACACTGTATAAATGTAAACAAATTACGTCGATATTTACGATTATTGTTTGCTTTGTATTTGTTTTGATTCACGCGTTTGACGTGAAATGTGTTTTTGAAATCATATTTAAAACTAAAATTACAATTAATTTGAATTGAATTTGAAATGCGATTTAAAAAATGAGTGAAATTAGTGCCGATTTATGTGTCAATGAGTTAAAAGAAGATAAAAAACGACTTTTGAGTGATTTGTCGTTCGAAAGGAAATTGAATACAGTTTTGGAGAAAATCCGAAAATATTCACTCGTTTTGCGAAATAACTGTAAATGCGATCAAAATATCGCTGTTTTCGCGAAAATCACTGAATTTAACGGCGATTTCGAGCGATTGACTGCTAATCGGATTACAGCCGAAGCCAACCAAACGCCGATCGGGTCTCACATCGACGCGAATACTACTGAAAGCAATGACAGCATTGAAGTGATTGAACGCACTCTTCCGGCCGACTCTTTCGGTCAGTTATTACCCGAAAAACGACTTTTAATTCCATATAAACTCAAAACTAATCATTAATTTCGAAATCTATTGCAGAAGTGATTGACGTAAACAGCGATCACTCGAATGACTCGACGGGTGCGGCGATCGACGCGATTGCGCGCAACGCCGGCGCCGACAGCCGACAGAGTCTCGACAACGCGTTTCGGACTATAATTATAAACAATTTCGAAAAACTGGCCAATACTCCCGACACGCCGGCCGGGAAGCGGCGGAAAGTGCGCTCCGAGTGCGACAAATGCGTCGAGAGTTTCTGGTCGGACGCCGAACTCGCGGCACACGTCAGTCGCGCGCATAAAACACCCGTTCCGGTGGTGGCGCCAAAGCGCGTCGACACGACAACCATCACCAGAGCCAACGCGAAACTGCCGCGACTGGCGCCGAAAGTCGCACCTCTGGCGCCGAAAGCCACGTCTCTGCTCCTGATTAACAACAACTCTCGCGAACCCACCCTTTCATTGATGAGACAGTTATTTCGCGTCAATCCCGGTATTAGTTATTAAATCAATACGTTTTATGTTATATAAAACGTAATTATAAGCTTGTTACTAAGTATCATGATCAATTTTGCAGTTAATAGCGACGAAAGTAGCACCGAATTGCGTAATAATGCGGTAAACGACTCGAATTCGGGCGAAAATAGCGCGCAAACCGGCGCTCAATCGAGCTTTCGGTTAATCACCGAAACATTAGGACTGATGCCGAGCGTCGGGTCGACGGCGAATCCGACGCCGCCGGGAGTGACGAGTCTGTTGCGATCGCAAACGCAACAGATGTCCGCAAATACGTACAAAAGTCCGGACAAAACGTGCGCGAAAGCCGTGGACGCGAACGCGCGGCCGGCCGACACGGGTTCGGCCGAAACGCGCCGAACGAACGAATTGGAGTTTTTCGAGTTCTGCGACGAATGCGACGAACACTTCGCGCTGAGCCGCGACCTGCAGCGGCACGTGGCCGCCGCGCACAAGTCGATCGACGCGATCGCCTGCAGCCGCTGTCTCGACTACGAGGCGGTGTTTGACTCGAAGTCGAAACTGTTGGCGCATTTGGCGCTCAAACACCAGTTGCCGGCGTACGCGTGCGATCGGTGCGCGTTCAAGACGGCGCGCAAATCGGTGATGAATGCGCACAAGAGTAACCATTTGCGCCGCTCCGGCAATCCGCCGCGAACTGGTAGTTTTGAACATGTTAAATATATTATGCATTTATTTACTAATTGAACTTGCTAAACTTGATAGATATTGCCAAAAGGCTTCGGGAAATAAGGCCGCGACCCGATGTCGACTCGAATTCGCTCGAAACGAACTCGAAGTCGGACTCGAATTCGAGCAATCGGTTCAGCACTGAAACGATCGAACCGAACAAGAGTTCGAATAACGCACCGGCGGATAAGGCCGTAAACGCGGCGCCGAATGACAGCCGTAATGAGACGCAAATATCGGGTCGACTGACGGCGAACAAGCAGTTTGTGTGCAAACAATGCGAGATATCATTCGAGACGTTGCACGAGAACTACGAGCACATGAAAAGCCATCTGAAGTCGGGCGCCGGCCAGACGAGTCATCTGATGGTGAAGTGCGGAAAGTGCGCGTTCGTCACGCAGGACATGACGGCGATGGGCGCGCACATGCGAACGCACGACCCGCTCGTGTGCGACCGGTGCTTCAAGTCGTGCGCAACGATCGACGAACTCGCCGCACATCTGCGGTCGGCGCACGCGTGCGTCGAGTGCCGCGTCTGCCAACCCGTGCGTAGTTTCGCGAAACCCGAACTAACGGCGCATATGGTTGCGGCGCATAACTACGTAAAGTGCGAGCAGTGCGACGACCTGTGCGAGAGCGCGCGCCAGATGGCCCGACACCGGCAGTACCGGCATCAGATGCATATGAAGCGGTGCGATATTTGCGATCAGCAGTTCGCGACGTATACGCTGTGGGAACGGCACAAGCGCTCGCATACGGCTACGGAGAAGTACACGTGCGCCGAGTGCGAGACGAGTTTCGAGACCCAACTGTATCTCGAGATACACTTGAATATGCGCCACAAACGCGATCGGCCGTTCCCGTGCACCCGCTGCCCCGATCGCTTCTACGCGCACGAGCTGCTGCTCAAGCATCTGGTGCTCAAACACGCCGTCCGTGCGTTTAAATGCGATTCGTGTGACTTTCGGACATTCTATCGCCAACTTCTCGATCAGCATAAGTCGAATAAACACGCGCTGCCGGAGCCGGTGTCAGTGCCCGTGTCGGCGCCCATAGCAAAGCCTGCGTCGATACCGGTGTCGAAGCCTGTATCGATGCCCGTGTCGGCGAAGGTGTCTTTACCGGTATCGGCGCCCGTGTCTGTGGCGCTGCCCGTATCGGCTAAGGTGTCGCTACCCGTGTCAGCGCCAGTATCGATCTCATTGCCGGTGTCGCTGCCGGTGTCGTTGCCGGTTGTGGTTTCGGCTGCATTACAAGCGCCGAAACCGGTACCGAAGCCAGTGCCGGCGCCCGTAACGGTTCGGATGACAGTGCCGGTCGAACCGCCCATTAGTGCACAAACTATGCAATACAGCGACTCATCCGATGATATGAGTGCCGATCGAACCTCATATACAAGACTCAGACCAATCAGACTTAGCACCGGTATGTCATCGAATTTATATACTGTGTATTATTCCGGACTAAACAGTTGTATTTTTATATTATTTTTAGAATCCGTGGAAAAAATAAAACCGAATATAAGTATTGAATTGAAGCCGAAGTCGCGATCGAAGCCGAGAAAACTGGTCTTGAATTCGAGCGACAAATCGAATCGATTTTCGTGTCGCGAATGCAACGAAAGTCTCGATTCGGAACTCGATTTGGAAATACACGTGAATCGCGAGCACCGGAACAGTAAACCGTTTTCGTGCGGACAGTGCGCCGAACAGTTCTACGCGAACGTACAGCTTTTGAAGCACTTGGTCTACAAACACAAGACCACCGAATCTACGGCTGAATCTACACCGAAAGCGAAGCCATTGATTGCAATGCCGGCGCTGACTGCGCGATCTACAGCACGGCCTACTCCGCGGCTATTGGTACAACCGCTTAGTCGGGACGCACTGAAAATCGCTAAGAATGTCGAAACGATACGCATTCCGATCGCACCGATCGACTACGACTGCTCGGAGTGCGGCCGACAGTTTCCGAACAGTCGCGCGCTGTCGACGCATCGACTCATGCATAGCGCACAGCACCAGAAGCAGTACCCGCCTCTACCTCCGCAGCAGCAGCAGCAGCAGAAACAACAGCGCCCGCCCAGGGAAGAGTGGATCGAATGGCTCGAATGCGATTGGATGGGCTGCGACTACAAGAGCTCGTCGACGCACAGTCTCGAGCAGCACAAGAAGCAGCACTCGGATCCGCTCCAGTGCCCGACCAACGGCTGCAATCTCCGCTTCTCGACGCCCAGGAGTCTGCGCTTCCATCAGCGCACGTGTCTGGTGTCGTCGCTAACGCACAAGACTACATCCAGCCCTTCGCCCACTCGCTCATCTGCATCGTCACCCACACCTTCGCCCGCGTCCTCACCCGCACGTCCATCCGGACCCGCGCCCGGATCCTCACTCTTGGCCCCGATTTGCGGTATTTTTAGTTGTTTTTTAAGTTTTTGTTTTCATTTTTGAGATTTTTTTATAACTTTTTTTTTGCAGATATTATCGAAACGAATGTTACGAAAGAAAGTATTTCGGAACTCATGTCCGAAACGAGTGTAGACTCGAATGTGACCGAAATTGACGAGAATTTGGACGAAATCAACACGAATTTGACGGAAATCTGCCCGACTTTGGCACCTATTAGCCCGAGTCCTACCGAAATGGGTCCGAATTTGGACGAAAGCCCGATTGTGACCGAAATTCCCCCGATTTTGACGGAAATTGACATGAATTTGGCCGACAGTCCGATTGCGACCGAAATCGACACTAATTTGACCGAAACTGTGCCGAATTTGACCGATAGTTCGAATGTGACCGAAATTGATGTTAATTTGAGCGAAAATGACCCGAATCTGGCCGGTAGTCCCATTGTGAACGATATTGGCCCGAATTTGGCGGAAAACAACCCGAGTTTGGGCCAAATGAGTCCAAATTTGGCCGAAATTAGCCCTATTTTGGCCGAAATAAGCCCGAGTGTAGCCGAAACGAGTTCGATATCCGAACCGAATGCCAACATTCGACTGATCACCGAAGGGCTGGACATAAGTAATCGTTTGGCCGACAAACCAATCGACCGGTCGATGAGTGAGTCGACGATCGCCGACACCGAGTCGTTAGTGTCGGACAGTATCGCCAAAGACAAGCAGTTTCTGTGCGACGAATGTCTGATGTGTTTCGAGTCGTTGGAGCAGTACTGCGAACACTTGCGCAGCCATTTCACGGCACCCGACGACCAGTCGACGCAACTGGCGCTCAACGTCGACAACTGCGCCGATTGTCAACCGGCGGAGAAAGAGCTGCCGGCGCTCGAACTGCCGGCACTTGAACTGCCGGCACTCGCACTACCAGCGCCAGACCTACCGGTGTTCGACCTGCAGGCGCTGATCGCATCGGCAACGGCGCCAGCGCCTGTTGGCCCAAACGGCTACAAGTGCTCGGACTGCGGGCGCAGATGGGAGTCGGCGCTCGATCGGGAAGTACACGCGAATCGCGACCACCGGAACGACGACAAGCCGTTCGCGTGCCGGCAGTGTTCGGCGCAGTTCTACGCGCACGAACTCCTCGTCGAGCACCTGGCGCTCAAGCACCGCACCGGTGCGTTCGACTGCTACCTGTGCGGTTTCCGGACGGCGAACCGGCACCTGTTCGACCGGCACGAGTACCTGCACTCGAACGAGCGCTCGTATCGGTGCGTCGTTGGCGACTGCATGAAGACGTTCGTCACGCGGCCCGACCTGACCCGGCATAAGCGCCGCTTCCACTCGACGCGGCGCCGGCGGTTCGCGTGCGCGCGGCCCGACTGCCGCAAGCGGTTCCGCACGAAGACGGCGCTGCGCGCGCACCAGCGCCAGCATATCGGCGCCGCGCGGCTGGCGTGCGATCGCGTCGGCTGTGCGTTCCGCTGTCTGCGCCGCCGGCGGCTCGTCGAGCACCGGCAGACGCACTCGAACGCGAAGTACATGTGTCCGCGCGACGACTGCACCCGAGTGTTCGCCAAAACCAGTTATTTGAGACTTCACTTCAAATCCAAACACAATTAACGCGTTTTCGACACTCTTTTCGCCGCTATTTTTGGGCATAATTTTCGACATCGAATAGCATGCACTCGAAAACATTTCTCGAATTAATTTTTTTGTTCAAATTTTAATTTAAAACTCATTTTAAAATTAATTGAATTTTTCAATCATTTTATTTAATCATTAGATTTATTGTAAATTATAATTAAAAATAATTTTTTTTCGCATTTTATGTGTATTTCTGTTGTACTTCTCATATGTAGCGCCCGATTAGCTGACGTACTGGTGCTGCACAGGTATACGATCGCAAGTTCTGTGTGAATGAGTTGTTTGAAATTTAAAAAAAAACAAAACAAAAAACTAAAACAAAAAAAGTAAACAAAACAAAAGAAAAACAAATAAAAAGAAAAACAAAACAACAAAAACATTAATAAAAATAATATTTTCATAAATATCGACGTAATTGCTGGACATATGTTACCAACTCTTTACGCAATCTCTGATGACGTCATAGTCAGCGGAAATCATAACAAATATTAACTTTACGTCAGATATGGTATAAAAGTTTGCGCCAAATGTGCGATTCGTTTAGTGTTTTGTGTTTCGACTTTCGCGTCAAATCAAATACAAAACGTGTTTTAAATCTTCGCGAAAATGCGTGAAATTAGTGCCGATTTGTGTGCGAATGCGTTGAGAGAAGAAAATACACGACTTTTGACTCATTTGTCGTTCGAAAGGAATTTGAATACAGTTTTGGATAAATTCCGAAAATATTCACTCGTTTTGCGAAATAACTGTAAATGCGATCAAAATATCGCTGTTTTCGCGAAAATCACTGAATTTAACGGCGATTTCGAGCGATTGACTGCTAATCGAAAGCGAATTACCGGCGAAGTCATGGAAACGGCGGTCGCGTCGGACGGACGCCGAGAGTCGAGCGAAAAGAGCGACGTATTTGACGAACGAATCGACGATCGGAAGAGCGGTTCGGAAGCGGCGGACGGACGCCGAGTGACGCCGATGTGCGGCGAATGCGGCGAACGCTTCGAATCGGAACCGGAATTAGCGGTACATTCGTATCAATCGCACGAAACTCGCGGAAACGACGGCCACTGGACAGCGGCCGACGACGACAGCGCCGACACAAACGCGTCGGCACTGGTCGACGAGGGCGCGGATGCGCCGCACGGATCGGATCTGCGGTTAACGCGCTTTTTGGCCGAAACGGCGATTGCGGACGAGAGACGAGACGCGATTCGCGCGAACGTTAAGCGCATAACGAGTCGGCGAACGCCGATCGACGCGCGCGAGTCGTACGGCGAGGATGTGATCGCACTATACGGCAAATGCGAGGAACGGGACGTCGTGCGCGCCGGCGCCGAGACGGTGCCCGACATCTACGCGCGCGTTGTCCGCGCGGAGCGGCAGCGCAGTGGCCGACGGACGCTGCGGTCGCTGGGGATGAGTGATGACGAGATAGTGCGCCGACGCCGGGAGCAGAATCGACGCGCGGCCGCCACTATGCGGGAGCGGCGGAAACGCGCCGAAACACAACTACTGGCTCTGCGACAGGCGTTGACGCGACAGTCCCGGCCGTCGGAACCGTATGGCGCGGTTACGCCGGGAATGCCGTTTCGGTTTTGCCCGAAAACGTCGCGAATGAATCGCGTCTGAAGTCTATGTCGTATTTAATGGATTTATTCGCTATTTATTTGTTTATTAAATATAACTTTTTTTTTATGTTTTTTAAATATTTTTTTGTTTAATTTTTTTATGTATTTATTGAAATGTAAATTATTTAATGAATAAAATTTTATTTAAACCAATATAATAAATATGTTCATCGGTAACTTACTTGAGTTAGCAAAAAATTAATTTACCATGGTACTACAGGATAATTACGGATACATTAATTAGCATTTTTATCTTTAATTAAGCAATACATTAATTAAGTTATTATTGGAAATATATTGCATAAATAACTAAATTTTTTGAAAACACAAGAAATCATTATTAATGATTATACTGTGCATAATAAAAATAATTTTTTATTTGAAACTCGTGTCAATAATTAATTATACTTAATTGTTTTGTTTAATGAAATATAATTATGTATATCATTAAAACAAATTTCATATAAAATTATTTAAAAAATGCATTATGTTCTTGTAATTTCTTGGTAAATTAAATAATTACTATGTAAAAAATCATAAAATATAAAATAAATTTTATCCAGAACATCTATCCATAGTGAAGTAAACTATAATTATAAAACATGACTAGTATAAAAATAAATGAAAATTTGCCAAATAATTTAATTATTAAATCATTAAATTATTATATACTTCAATGTGGTCTCAATTTTGGTAATGTAGCATTATGCAATACAAATATACTACACAGACCAATTTTTGTATTTGTACTAATCCTATATCAAACGATTAAATGTATTTTATTCATGATATTTGACAGTAATTATTATATTATTTTTGGCGAAATTTCACATTATTACAATGTAAAATTCGAATATAATTGTATCGGATGCTTATTCTTTACATTTGTAATTTGCGTGCAATTAGTTTATTACTATAACCACATGAATGGCATTAAACCGACATTTCTCGCAGTGTTTGAAGTGATGGCGGGTTTGCGACCGCCGACTGATGTCGGACTCAATGATCCGAAACTAATATACAGATTATTGAAAACAACGAAATATTTGTTTATTTTATTAAAATTTAATAACAAAATAACATTTCCATTAGTCGTAGCTTTGGCTCAATTCACTCCATATCTCCTATTCTGTACTCCAATCGAGACAATAGTGTTTGGAATTCCTAATGCTTCAACATTTACTATTGCAGCATACTTTAGCATGTGCATCTTCGGCAATCAAGTTTTATATTTTTATGTTTTATGTTTATATTTAAAAAGTAAACTTGTTAGTAAAAATAATTATATAAGAAGGATAAAATTAAATAAAAACTTTACAAACATTTCCAAATCATTGAATCACTTGTATCGAGAAATTAATGAATATAATCATACATTTTGGGCTAAATTTTTGTTATTATTCTGGTTTATAATCGGTAGTTTGATCGTGGTAATTTTATTTGCAATCTTATTTCGGCCATTGACCGGAATGTTTAAATTTATTTTTGTATACACCCTGTCAGTAGTCATTGTATTATTTCTATTCGTTTTTCTCACGGCTTCGGCGGTTAATAGCGAAGCGAATAAATCGTATAAACTATTGAATCGATTGTTTGTCAAACAATACAATAATTTGCGATTTAATAAAACTAAACTGTTTAACATATTTTACAAATTAAAAGTAATACTTCGTTCCAATGATTCCGGCCACTTTAGAAAAATTCTCACGCAAAAACGGCTAAAGATAATCAAATGAAATAAAAAGCATTATGAACTTAAACATTTCAAATATTATTGCCAATATGAGCTAATCGGGTCAAAGGTCACAGACTATTAAATAATGGAGGGTTTGCAGACCCCTAAACCATAACAGATAAAACAAGCATTCATAAACACTTTTTGTTAAGAAGATATTGAAGTTTAATTTAAGACCAGAATCATCAAAATCGGATGGCTAATTCAAAAGTTATAAGTATGCAAAGTTAGGCAATTTTGTCATTTTTTGATGATTTTTACTATTTTTGTTAAACTTTAGTAAATTGTCAATTTCCATTTTCTTACTAATGGGTTAAAATTAAACAAAAATAGTAAAAATTATCGAAAAATGACAAAATTGCCTAATTTTGCATACTTATAACTTTTGAATTAGCCATCCGATTTTAATGATTCTGGTCTTAAATTAAGCTTCAATATCTTCTTAACAAAAAGTGTTTATGAATGCTTGTTCTATCTGCTATGGTTTAGCCAGGATATATAGGGTCTGCAAACCCACCATTATTTAGTAGTCTGTGACCTTTGACCCGATTAGCTCATATTGGCAAAAATATTTGAGATGTTTAAGTTCATAATGCTTTTTATTTCATTTGATTATCTTTAGCCGTTTTTGCGTGAGAATTTTTCTAAAGTGGCCGGAATCATTGGAACGGGGTATTAAGTTTAAATAATATACATTATGGATCAAAACTGAAAATCTATGTTTTAATGAATATCTCTGGAACCGCAGAACCGATTTGAAAAATATTTAATTCACTTTGTTTAGAATTTTGCAGAAAATTTTTTACAAGGCAATTTGGAATGCGTAAACCATAGCAAATTTTATCGCATTTAACTTTTCCCATAAGATATAATGAAATAAATACTAAGTAATTTGATTTTTGCATTAAATATTTAAAGTAACAAAAGTTAATTATTATAAATCGTATTAATTTAATTTTTAGTCATTATTTTATTTATTTGTAATGTTATAAATTAAAAAATATTTAATTATACCAATTTTATATTTTGCTAAATTATGAGATCAAAAATATGAATCTCACATAACTTTTATAATATTAAACGAAAACAAAATCGTCTTGGTGAAAAAATTTTCTGCAAAATTCTAAACAAAGTGAACTAAATATTTCTCAAATCGGTTCAGCGGTTTCCGAGATATTCATCAAAACATCTATTATTCAGTTTTTATCCATAGTGTATATGTTTAATACATTCAACATACATTTATCAATAGTTAGTTGGCATGATTGAAAGATTATGCAAGAAAAAAGTTGGATTTACATGTTGGAAATTATTTACAATTACCAGTCACCAATTTTATCAGGCATGCATGTTTTACAGCATTTCATAATTTTAGTGGATTAAAATATTTATTTTATAAATTTAGATAATTGCATATTTATTGCTCATGCTAATTAAACGAATGAAAAAACACTATAAAAATAGTATGGAACTATTTAAAAATTCTAGTAATCTATAGCTTAAAATAATTTGTGCCTAATATAAAGTAAAAGTTTATAATAATATATTTATAACATGTTATATTATAAATTATTAATACCATTATTATAATATAATTTTAATTTACAAAATTTTTAATATTATAAAATGACTAGCACATTTATTTTTAATAGCTTTGATGGCTGCAAGCAAAGAAAAGGTATATATAATTTCACCTTCATCCCACC
>JAQIXC010000986.1:0-17811 GCA_034697605.1 Metabelba pulverosa
AGAAAACGCGTCTGAAGATGGCCATTTTTGAGAATTTCCCATAGAGATGAAAATTTCAACACTGAATATCTCGAAAATATTTCTGACCAAGAGCTCTTTAAAACTGGCATAGTCAAACATGTCTAGAAAATCTCAATATATATACTTTAAGTCAATAATAAAAAAAATAATATTTTAGCAAAAAATGATTATTAAAAACATGATTTTAGACTGTAATAAAAAGATAAGATTCAAGATTTTATCTTATTTTTAAAAATGTTATTATTTTAAAAATGAAAATAATCATGCTCAAATACAATTAAGCATAATATATTAACTGTTATATAAGCATTATATACACTATCAAAAGAAATGGCGGATACGATATATCGATGAATGTCTAGAGAACCGATTAAACCGATTTCAACCGATTAAAAACTTTAATTTAAAAGGTTGCAAATCTTGCCCCCAAACTTTCCACGAACGGGATTTTAAATACATGCATTACTTTAAAAAATGATCCAGAAAAACGTTTTCATAGAATATACTGGGTAAAATATCAAACTCAGTGATCTCTTTGTAAAATAGCAAGAATTATGTAAAAATGAACATGATATAATTAAAGAATCAAGTTCCTTATAATGTTTATTTGCTTTATGGAATATGAAATACTAAAAATTAAAAACTTTGTAGAATATTAACATGTATTAAAAATCTAGTTGGTGCAAAGTTTGGCACAGATTCTCAATCATTTGGATTAAATATTTCGAAAATCGGTTGAGCGGTTCCCGAGATATTTATCGATATATTATATTATACTCACCATTTCTTTTAATACTCTACATTAAGTTTATATTATAATTAGATAAATAGTGATTAAATACACTTTACTCGTTACTAACGGGGGTTATAATAATGAATCGTGTTGTCAGTGCTCTCGTTACTGACATCTATCGATAAACAATGCAATGAAATGTTTAAAAATTATTTAAGAATACATTTAAAACGAGGCAAACATTTGTTGTGAATCACAACTTGTGATGAAAGTTGGAAACACTATTGAAAGCGGGAGAGAGGGAGAGGGAGAGGGAGAGGGAGAGGGAGAGGGAGAGGGAGAGGGAGAGTGTGTGTGTGTGTGTGTGTTGTGTACTGTTATAGCTGTACGGATGGCTGTGTGGATGGCTGTAAGGCTGGTATGCGTTGATGTGTTGATGTCTATTGAATGCCACGTCGTTTCACACAATTCAATGTCTATTTAAACGACTGATCACTAGTTGTCAGTTCTTTCAAATCTAATCCAATGATCAATTGATTAATCGAGTGATTAGTCTTCTGGAGTAGTCATTGTTGGATAAGATAAATGAATGTCATATTTGTGCCGATAATGAAGAACTTGGCAAACAATGGGCTAAACCGAGCGAACAATTTAAGCTTTAATTTCTTATTATTAATATTGTGTTTATCGACGAGTTTTGTGAATGTGTTTAGTGTTGAACTGACTTTTGAATTGCCAGACAATGCGAAGCAGTGTTTCCACGAAGACGTCCGACAGGGAGTCAAGTCGACCGTCGAGTTCCAGGTATGCTCTGCCACCCAATCACCACTCTCTCACTCACGCACTCTCACCCTCAGGTGGTGACCGGTGGCCACTACGACGTGGACATGTCCCTCCAGGGCCCGCGCGGGGAGGTGCTCTACCAGGGCATCAAGAAGCAGTTCGACACGTTCACGTGGACGCCGGCCAGCACCGGCACCTACACCGTCTGCTTCAGCAACGAGTTCTCTACCTTTAGTCACAAATTGGTTTACTTCGACTTTCAAGTGGGCGAAGAGCCGGCACTGCCCGGCACTCAGGAGCACCTGACGGCCATGACTAAGGTATGTACTACTGCTGCCAGTGACGTGTCGGTGCGATTGATGTGATTGATGTGATGCACAGATGGAACAGTCGTCGGTCAACATCCACGAGAGCCTCAACACTATGATCGACGCGCAGACCCACTACCGGCTCAATGAGGCGAAGGGTCGCAAACGCGCCGAAGACCTCAACAATCGAGTCTTGTGGTGGTCTCTCATCGAGACTAGTGTTGTCTTACTTATAGGTGTCGGACAAGTGATGATTCTGAAGAACTTTTTTACCGATAAGAAGATATTGATTACAAACACATAATTTGCGAACAATTCGATGTCGAACTGCATTCGAGTCCATTCACACCAAACGCTTTGCAATATTTGGCAGTAATTCCACTCAATTTACATCCATTTGAATAAAACTGAATTACTTGTGATTTTTGATAGTTTTGTCAAAAGAAAACAAATTCTTTTCTCATTGTTTAGTATTATTAAAGAGTTTTGATTACATCATAAGAATCTTAATTTATGACAACTTTTCGGACATTCATTTCGTTTGTAAAATATATTTAATTGAAAACAATTTATTAGAAAACGTTTAAAATAGATGTGTTTTACAAGAAATTTGACATTTATTTACAAAATATCACATTTTAATACAAAATTAATAAACAGTAAAAACTTGTTTAATGCAAATCCGTTTCTGCCAACTGTCGGCTGACTCGATGATAGAGAAGCGATGTATTCAAGTGTCGGTCGTTTTGCTACTTGTGCTCACACTCGGAGAGGTGAGGCCGAAGAGCTGTTCGTTTTCGTGCTTCTCATCGCTCTGTCCATCGAAACGAAACTTAGAATTAGTTTCAAAACTTAATTCAAATTAGAAATCAATTAATACTTTATATGAACTGAGAAGCGATTTGAGAGATAGCGGCGGCTCTAATGTCTCCTTCGGTTCTGTTCGGCCGTCGCTCGTACTGGCCGTCGGTTTCGGCGAATTCGAGTCCAAGATTAGTGGTAAGTGATTGGAAGTGATTTTGTTGCCACTACTGAGGGACTCATTGGTTGCGATTTTTCTCATCACTTCTTTGGTTAGGTTCTGGTTATAGAGACGGATGTCTGCGTCGTATTGACGCAAAGACTCCAAATCCGCGCCATTCATGTCATGAATCACTCTATCAATCACATCAATGAAGTCGTCGGAAGAACTCAGTTCGAGTGCATCGGTTGTCGTCCGAATGGTTCGACACAAACGTATTAAGTATTCAATCGAAATGTCGACTAATAAGTCGATTACCGATTCACTGCAGTAGTCGTAGCCGTAAAACGCGGCGATTATGACGACCGCTCTTCTCATCAACTCTTTCACCGCTTTCTCGTTCAAACACTTGCCTATGATTTGCGAGACTTTGAAATCATTCGACTCTTTATCGTCCAATTGGTTCAGTTGTGGCACCAAATGCTCGTTCATCTCATTCGGCGCCTCATTCGACGACTCACTCGGAGTGCAGTTGGCGTTCAGTTCCCGCATGAGTCGCAGCAATTGGATTGTGTGCAGCATAACTGGGTGGCCAACCGGCACATCGGCCACGTCGGGCACACGCCTCTGCCGCGCCCGGGCATCCATGTGCTCACTCCCGAGTGGGTCGACGCGTGCGTTGGCCTCTGCCGTAGTCTCTCCCAAACTATAGTCACTCTGAAGCGATTGGAGGCAAAGAGGAGCCACTCTTCTCATCTCTGCCCTCTCCACGGCTACAATACCCGAACCCATGTCTGTTAGTGCCGGCGTTACAGGCATTTCACCCCAATATTGACCCCAATATCCATTCATTGCCACCAATCTCTACCGCTTTCTACCGATTCATACCGATTCGGCCCAAACTGAACCAATTGGGAGGAAAATCAATTGAATTGTCGGTAAGTAATCAAAACTCGTCTCAACCGTAGCGTTAAGTAAGTCTCAGATTGCGAGCAAAACAAATATCACGTTCTCTCAGCTGTAAGGGTGGAGAGAACTGGAGTGGAGGGGGAAGTGGACTATTGTAACAGGTATTACATTATCTAAATTATAGAGTTGTGAAAATTAATTTCATAAAAATTAACATAGAACCTCCATTTTGTATTGCATTATATTTTTAATTAAATATTTAAGCTAGCTAATTTAAAGTACCGGTAATTTGCGCAAAATAATACTAACTTTAGCATAAGAGAGTACATTAAACAATAAAATTTTAATAATAATAATTCAATTGAATAATACATTTTATAATTAATCTATTCAAAAAATTTATTTTGTGCAATACTGTATAAAGTGAAAGTTTCAATCCTTTAATATTTTAGTGAAGTTTATTTTTGACTAAAAATTTCACTAAAATTTACAACTCTAGCTACAGTATACACTGTATTATAATTTATAATATACAGTCGTTGGAATGTATGAAAATTGTGGTTAAACCCGATTTTCTCGGTAACTACTAAACAGATTTTGAAATTTCACAATTCAAACTGTTGAAAATACACCCCCGCATCTATGATTAAGTGAAATTTTTTAAATGCATAATATTCTTCAAATGGCAGATAGAAATGCATTACATAGATAATACATAAATAAATAAAATACACTATAAAAATAATTTGTATTTTTATATTTTATAGCAATTTCAAGAAATTATTGTAATATAATCAAGATAATTAGTCAAATATTAATGTTAAATTTGAAATAATTGAAAAAGTTTATTTAAAAAATTCTTAAACTATCTTTTCTTATCATTTTTAAAGTAACATGTATTTAAACATTTCTTTTTAATCATAGATGCGGGGGTGGATTCTAAATAATATGAATTGAAAAATTTCAAAAATAGTTTAGTATTTGCCGAGAAAATCAGGTTTAACCACAATTTTCATATATCATATTCCAATGACTGTATGCGATGTGATGAGGGAAACGAGAGGGGAATCCATCGGCTTTAGAGTGAGAGCGCAGTGAGAGCGCAGTGAGAGAGCAGTGAGAGAGCACTAGCCGTAGTGTCGTATCAACAGACACGTCGACATAGACTCGACACTCGAGTATTCCGATTCACTAATTCATAGCAATTGTTGAATCATTTCAATACGAATTAATTGACTAATCGATTGAATCATTTGATTAAAATCTATTCATTTTATTGTTTAAGTCTATTGTCGACCGATTGACTCGAAAGCAATGGAACAGCAGATGTATTACCAACACAACCCTCTGAACCATCACTTGGCTCCCGGAGGACCACAACAGCCTCCACCACAACCTCCACAACCACTACAACCACAACAACCACTACCACAACAATCGCAACAATACTATCAAATGAATGGAAACATTGAGCAAAATCGGGTCACTTCGGGCCTCAATCCGACCCATCAGTCTTCAGGCGCTTATAACCAGCAATTCGGACATCAGATGCCGACTGCGAACAGAGCGACACTCCAGAAGACTGGGCCCCCAATGGCCGGCAATTACTCGGAAATGCCTTCAACTCTTGCCTCACAATCACTGCAATCTCAGCCAATGCCTCAACTGATGCCGACTTCTGGCCAACGCTCTGATGTCATGTCTAATCAGATGAACCATTTGTCACAACAGATGAGTAATATTTCGTTCAGTGCTTCTCAACCGACGACACAATCCTTTCATATGCACAACACTCAGCCGACGGCTCCAATTCAAGCGCCTCCTCCTCGCCCTCTCACTCAGACCTACTCTCCTCCTCAATCACATGCGATGCCTCCGAATGTTCGGCCATCGGGTGCTGTTCCGACTTATCCTTCACAACAACACCGACCGCAACAACTGCCAGTTGACCCGAATGTGCAGCAAAACTTGTCGCGTCCTCCGGGCCCTACGACTGAGGCCTGGAATGCAGGCGCCATCCAGTCGGTGAACAGTGCCGGTGCGCCTACACAGCAGATGCCGCCAACAAACCGATATATGCCGTCATATCAACCGCAGCGACCACTTGAAGCACAACAAATGCCTTCAATGAGCCAACCAGTGCCGCCCCCAATGTCCGCGCAATACTCGCCCACAACGGGGCAAATGCCACCTCATATGCCGCCACAGGGCCCTCATTCGATGACTGGGATGCCGGGGCAGATGGCACCGCAGTTACAATACGGGCCTTCGGCGCCCACCCAATCCGGTTATCAGCAGCAGAACCAACAACGACTCGATCCGGAGTCGATGCCGAGTGTCGTTCAAGTGGTCGAAGAAGACAAACTCAAGTACGACAGCGAAGACAACGTTTTGTTCACGACTTCAATACCGGCATCAGTGCCCCCATTGGTCACCACTATAGCCCAAAACGATGAAAGTGCGACCAATGATGGCGGATGTGCTCGACCTCACCATCTCAGGTCTACCATATATCAGGTGCCGTTCAATGAGGACACTCTGAAGATAACGAACATTCCCCTCGCGATCGTTGTCCAGCCCTTCGACGAGTCCGAAGTGGAGGCGAAAAATGTGTGTTTTGTTTGAAATGTTTGTACTCTTTGTCTCTAACTCTAACCCAATTGACCCGAAGGTTGTGCCGATAACTAACAGCGAAATCCTTCGATGCAATCGCTGTAAGGCTTATATGAATCCATACATGCGTTTCATAGACGGCGGCCGACGGTTCCAGTGCTCTCTCTGCCACCACGTGACCGAAGTGACGCAAAACTACTTCGCCAACCTCGACCATACCGGTGCGGATCTACCTTTGCTTCTATTGCCCTGATTTGTCGGTTGACCTTTTAATCTGGAAATGCATTTCTTTAGGTCAAAGGTTAGACAAATTCAATCGACCCGAGCTCTTCTTAGGCAGTTATGAGTTCAGAGCTACTGACGAATATTGCAGGAATGGTAGGCCAACTCATCTCAACAGTGCCGGTGCACTGCTTATACACTACTCACTTACCGCCGATTTGTTTGATTTCAGGTGTTTTGAACGCCCGAAGACCTCATATTATATTTGCGGTCGAACTGACCGCCACTTCAAAGCCGATTCTGCATCACTTGTCTACGCATTTGCCGGACATTATTCGCAATCTTCCGAAGTATGAAATCGATATGAATTCGCTTGAATTGAATTACAATTTAGTTAAACTTGTTCTTCAGAGACCCACTAAACCCGGGATCAGCGCCGCCGTTGATTGGATTCCTGACGTATAACTCGAAAATCCAAATTTACGACATCATAAACAGCGGACACTCGCATATTATTTGTGACGTCGGCTCCACTTTCCCGCCGTTAACCACATTCTTAGTCGACCCGTTAGTACACTTCGAGCAAATCGAGAGGTATTTCAGAACTGAATTGACGTTTGTTTATGAGTTAACAGTAATGAACCGTTTGTTTGGAAACAGTTTTCTTCAATCCCTGCCATCCCTTTATTCGAACGAAGAGCTCGAAACCCAGACAGTCTTGGGGCCGGTCATTGAAGCAGCTCTTCTCACCGCTCAAGTTGACGCTGGAAACTGGTTTTCCGGTCATTCCAATGCAAACAACGCGAACCCGTCTATTCCTGTCGGCAAAATCTATCTGTTCCACTGCACACTCCCAAACTTCGGCACCGATGCCGATACTCCGGGCCGGTTAAAGCCCAGGTGGACCACATCACCAGGTTTGGTCTTAGTAGAGATTTATATTTATAGTTTGTTTTAGTTTTTATATTAAATGTTGTTTTTGAAGATGAAATCCGGAAACTCTTGGGAACCGATAAAGAGAAGACAATCTTATCTCCCGATGCGAACAAATATTATGTTGGTTTGGGTCAGCGGTGCGTTACTGACTTCGCCAGTGGTGTCGAACTGTTTTTGTTTCCGCCGATTAACGGCTCATACCTCGACGTCGCAACTCTTGGCGAACTCGTCCGACTCACCGGAACCGGAACTATATATAAATACTTTAATGACTTTTCCGATCGTTTTCTAATTGACTTAAAATATTCTTTGCGCTCGACTTTTGCTTTCGACGCCATTATGAAAGGTATGTCTACTTTAACTGATTGGGTGATCCACTTATTATTTAAATTGTACGAACAGTTCGAACTTCGACCGGCATTCGGCCGCACGACTACATCGGTAACTATTACTCGAGAACGACGAGTGATATTGAATGCGCGGCCATCAACACCGGCTCTAATATAGCGATTGAATTGAAATACGACGACAAACTGCCAGAAGACGAGTTCGTTGTCATTCAAGTAATTACCGAAAGACTATTTGATTGGATTGTTTTGCTCTAATCTCGTACCACTTGTTGCCCATATAGGTCGCCATACTATACACCGCTATCAGCGGTGAGCGCAGAGTTCGCGTTCACAATATGGCGCTCTCGACCTGTCAACAGGTGGCCGACGTGTATAGGAATGCCTGCTGTGACACAACCATTAATGTTCTGCTCAGACAGGGTTTGAATTCAATGATTGCTTTGTTTCCAAGAATTTTAGCTGAATTTTGCCATTTAATAGTTGTAACGAATCTCCGAAATGGAGACAAAACAGTCCAACAGTCGAAGGAAGTGTTGATAAGCCGAGCGATTAATATATTGACTGCTTATCGGCGCCATTGCGCACAACCCGGTTCATCAATCGGTGCGTTTATTTATTTTTTAATTCGACATTTGATTACTTAAATGCGGTTAACATTAATTGTAACAATTTGTCACACATTTGGAACGATAGGCCAACTTATACTTCCGGAGGCTTTAAAATTACTGCCGATGTATATCTGCGGCGCTCTTAAGTGCGATGCCATAGACGGCGGACCTGAGATGACTCCCGACGATAAAGCCTTCGCTCAAATCAAGTTAATAGGTTTGGCTACACATTTAACCTATTGTGAATTGATCCGTAAATAAGTTTTCAATTGAGTTTAGGCGCCTACTTGTCTCTCTCACAAGTGATTCTGTACCCACGGCTACTCAAAATAGAGGTATTAATCGAGAAATGCAAACATTGTTCGTAACAATTGCTAAAAGTAGTGATTTGTTTGGATAGTACGACGAATCGAGCGGTCATTTGAATTCAACGCAAATTCGTTGTTCGAGTCATAAGCTGAACAGTTCGTCCGCTTCGGCCTATTTGTTAGAGAATGGCTTTTATGTATTGATATATATCCCGAACGCGACAATCGGTCGACAGAACCAGTTCCTGAGCGCTGTGTTCGGCTCTCACGTCGACTCGATTTCGAAAATTCAATCCGAATTAGTAAGTCTTGTGCAGACAATCGGATGACAATAACTCATGCAATCAATTGATTTGGATTAGGGATTACCGAAACTGTTGACAAATGAATCACAATTTCTAAACCAAATCATTCAAAGTATTGAAAACATTAGGAAGAAGTCAATGCGAGTGAGTATTGCAGTGAATGGCGGTTTCGATTCAAATCAGTTGCATTGGATTTCAACTATTTGTTTGCTTTTCAGGTGTTTATCATTAGACAAGGAATCGATAAATTGGAGACAATATTCCGAAGTTTTCTATACGAAGACAAAAAGGCTGTGAATAACGCGGTCGGAGGCGACAGGTCTGACATAATTCGATTCGATATTTATTTATGCATATCATAAATTAATAACTCAATTAATTATGCATTGGTTTACGTATTTCAGTGCCAAACTGGAGGGCCCCTCATATGTCGACCTCTTAGTTCACTTACACAAAGAAATTCGTTCTCAACTCAACTAAAGAATCGATACGAATCCGAAATCTATTTATTAGTGAAGAAAGTCTTCACTCAAAGCAAAGCAATGTTTAAACTAATCGCTATTTTTCAACTAAATTCCAATATATTCGGCAAATATTGAGTTTCGATTCTAAGCAAACAACTCGTTATAACTTGTTATTCGCTTTTATTTCTCTTAAATTTATTCAGAGTCTCAATAATTAAATTTTTACTTTTATTATATTTGATATTGATATTAAGTATCTTGATAATTTAGGTTTTATTTGTAAAAATTTGAGAATTAATTGGTTTCAAGTCATGGCAATCAATATATTTAGGTTTTGTTTGATTTACGATTAAAATAAAGTTTTGCGAAATTTACGATTCATATGTGAATTACCGGTAAATTTATTTTTTTAATATTAAAACATAATTTATTTGAGTTTTTAATTGGTAATTAGTAATTAATAATTACGTAGTTATTGATGAAAATTATTAGTAAATAAATGTTAAGTTTATTCTTTACTTATATCCAAAACCGGCAAAAGTTGGCTCAGAAAGTGACTATTATTTGATTTAAATATTTGACTCATTTTAAAAACTAATACAATTAATACGGGTTTAAATTTTACTGCAAAATTATCAAATATAATCTACCGTATACATGTTAATTGTAGCATGAGCCAAACGCTTAGATCTAATAATAATGGCTCTCAGAGCCTCATTTGCCGTTTGCTTGCATCGAATTCAAAACAAAATAACACTTTTAGCACAAATGTCTGAATTATTTGAAATTCTTAATCAAATTTGATATTAATTTTTAAACAAATCGAATCGACTTATGAATGAATTGGATTTGTTTGTCACTAATATATTAGGAAATTTCGACATTTAGAACACCGCCGAACACTGGCCTCAAAAGTGTTCCTACACTAGTGTCACATAAAACCCCCGACTTTCACCATCTTTGACGTTAATTAATTTTCTATGATTTAACATTTTCAAAGTCCAGATTATTTAAAGCATTACAAAATTTATTTACAACTTTGAATTAGTCAACAATTTTATCCAATTGTATGTTCCCTATCTGGGGGTGCTTTAAGATCAAGAGGTTTTACTGTAGTGGCCCTATTTTGGCCTAGTGTACGGCCCGGATTTAGATAATAGACATTAATTCACCTCGATAGCTTGATTAACTTAATAGATGGTTAATTAATTATGAAACTAAAGTTAAATTTTGTATTAAAATAATTGAAAAACTGTTTTAAATAAATACAAATTTTAAAAATTACTTTACTTTTATTTAACTCAATTGTCAAACAGTATACCAGTATTTGATTTTATTTTATTAAGATTTTATTTTACTTTAGATATTCTATATCTAAAATTGTTTTGTTTTGCCAATATAACTTATAAAATTAATTTAAGTATTATATGCTGTCGTAATTATATACAGTAAGTATTTAATTAGCCCATTAAAATTACAATGGGTAAATTTTTAAAGCCATGATTAACATTTAGTGAAACAAATCCTAGAATTACTGCAACTTTCGATTAAAGATTTTTATTGTTTTATATTCTGTAAGTATATGATAACCGCTATAGCCTATAGTTTCAATACAAAAGTTTTCAAATATAAAAATTTACTTAACTTAACTAAAGTTTACTTTAAGTTTAATTATAAGCTGGGAAGAGACAATATCCATAATTAACTTTTAGCGCATACATTTAGGGATTAATTTTATCTATTTAATGGCACAATTTTCCCCACCACTCATATTTAGTTTTTATTAAAATATTTGTTAAACCAACTCTTCCAAAGTCAAATATAACAAAGTCAAATGTGACAGTTACAAAGTCACAAATTGACAACGTACTATTCGATATTATCACATTCGACATTGTCATATTCAACTTTGACACATTACACGTTGTTATATTCGACTTTTATAATATTTGATGTTGTCACATTCGGTTTAACAAAGATTTTTATAAAAACTAAATATGAGTGATGGGGAAAATTGTGCCATTAAATAGGTAAAATTAATCCCTAATGTATGCGCTAAAAATTAATTATGGAAATTGTCTCTTCCCAGATTATAAGTGAAAAACACGTTTAGTATTAAATAAGAGGGAATAATACGCTAAACCGAAATTTTTAATCTATAATTATAATACAGTTAATATTAGAAGTCATTGTCGTTAATTTATCGTGATAAAATTATATAAATCATTTTATCATCAATTTCATGAAAAATCAAATAAGAAATAATTTAAAAATAAAATCCAACAAAAGTAGAGATTTAAAAGTAGTCCGGATTTATAAACTGAGACTAAAGAGTGAATACTGTAAGTGAGTTATGTTGAGCTGAAACTCGCCTAATGTGAGCCTTCGATCTCATCTCAACTCAAATGATTAGTCAAATTATAACTCAATACAGTGTAGAGTATATCATATTTACCGAGTCTAAAAATCGCTTTAATTTAATTTTTGTTCTTATTATTATTCTTTATTTCTTTATGCCTGAGTAAGATGATTTTTATACTAAAATTATTTCAACTGTTAATTTACAATTCTTAATTAACTATTCAAGGGTATAATAATGTAATTCATTACAAATTACTATTTTACACAATAACCTTGTATAAATGAAACTAAACGTGTTTGAACGTATAGTAATTTTGAAAACTATAATGAAAAATAGTAATATGTAACGAATTAAATTATTATGCACTTGAATAGTTAGAAGAATTATAAATTAAAAGTTGAAATAATTTCAGTTTAAAAATCAGCTTTTTCAGGTTTAAAGTAAGGAAGAATAATAATAAGAACAAAAATTAGATTAAAGCGATTTTTAGACTCGGTAATCATATTATAACTTATACCGTTAATAGACTGTTATTAGTAGTTAATCTAATATAATAGATATACATACTCTACTATACACAGTCTAATACAGCAATGGGTTTCCCAACTCGATTTTAGACCAAAATCTGCTCAGATTTACACATTTATGATTTTTCGGTTCCCGAAACAAAGATTTATTTAAGATAAGATTTTTAAGTTAAGACAAATCATAGCATGGAAAACATCCTAAGATTAGACTAAAGACAAACTTAAGATGTTTTTCTTTTCCAAAATTGTAAACATTGTAAAGACATCTTAACTTAGGATTAGATTTTAAGAGTGCTTTAGTGTAGTCTTAAACCTAAATTTATCAAAAGTTTGAATGAAATTTAAAACTACTATTAATTACATTATTTGTTTATTTTCTAATCGCTTTAACCATTTCAATACTTTTGGTGCAAAACAAATACCAATCCATCGACAAATCGACTCGAGTCGCGCAACAAAACACGACACGAATCGACTTAAACTCGTGATTAGATTACTAATTTGATTATTAATTAATAAAAAAATATTTTATAAAATTTTCTGCATTTATGTAATCAATTTATTCCAAAATGTAAGCCTAAGCAGAATTGGCGGCCATTTGTCAAAAATGTGTCTCAACTTTTAAGATTTGACACTAAAGATAAGATTTATTTAACTTTTTTGAGAAACAGAAATAATCTTAACTAGCGTTCGTTATTTTACGTAAAATATAATTTGGATGTAATATTACATGTAATTTTACATGTAAATTTGTAAAATTACAAAAATTGATGTAAAATTAAAAAATGCCTATATATTTGTTTATTAACTCATTTATTGCCAAAAATATACAAATATTGTCTAAACGTTATTATTTTATAAATTAAGTTTGAAAATTAAATAAAATTGATAAGATTACTAAATTATTACGTCTTTAAATAAATTAAAAATATTTAAAAAAGTTCTTGTGCCATATTTATGTTTATTTTTAAATATTTAATTTAGTTTCTATACTTACATATTTCAAGAAACTTAAATTTATTTATTTTAACAATTAATAAATTGTATTTTTTTTTGTAATTAAACTATTATTTATTTTTAGAGATGTAAAAATATTTCAATTTTATCAGTTTTATTTTACTTCAATTTGTAAGATAAATAAAAATCTATGTAAAATTACGAATATTACATGTAATTTTACACTGTAAATTTACAAATTTTACAAAGATTAGAACGCTAATCTTAACAGAAGATGCGTATATCTCACAGATCCTATTTTAGGATTTATCTTAAAGTTATGACAATGTTCTGGAACCCACTGCTGGAACCACTGCAGTATAATATGTAGAAGAGTAAGGATTGAGTCATTGAATCGTTTACTGATTTGTTGCTATCATATGATTCTACGATTCGTCGCTTTTCTGATTCGCATCTCAAATGTAAACACTTATCGACATTCAAAACATCTATACATCTATAGACGAGTTATCACTGTTTCACTGTTGGGCTGTTTGTGCACTCAATCTGCGATTCAGTTAACATAAGACTAAGTGAACAACAAAATGAAAAGTCTTTACGTTTTTCTCATTGCAATTGCAATCAAAGGTATGAAACGAAACGTCCATTTCTACCATCCATTCATGTTTTCATTCAATTAACCCAACATTGATCCGAAGGTCTGTACGGATGGCCGGCGCTCGACAGTGTCGTCAATGTCGAGAACGACGAGAGCGACGAGAGGGCGGATAATGCGGTGCCGAAGAGCCGCTCTTGCAATGCATGCACTTCTTTGCTCGCATTCGTCGATCGCATCAATACGAATGACTCGAATCGGTTGTCAACGGCTTTAGTCAATATGTGTAACGACTACTCATCACTTCCCGGACAACAGACCACTCAAACGGTTCGATCGCTTCGTTCTATCAGTCCCTACATTGTCCACACTATGCGAACCGCTATGTCTTCCCCATTGCCTACGCACTCACTACCCCTGCCGACCCCCTGCCCACCCTCTTCCCACCCCTCGTTCATCAATGATTGCGTTATTACATGATTATGCATGCTTAACTAATGAACATTGATAACTTGCTTGCATCAGATGCAACTTGGTGAAATTTGACACATACTGTACTTTGTTTGCAGTTTAGTTTTAATCAGGGTAAACCAATTTCAATTATTCAATTAGATGCCACAATTTTATTGTATTTTTTAAATTACTATTTTTATTATGTCTAAATTTAGACAAATTAACTGTTTAAAGTAAACTTATCCTAGAAATAGTGTTAAAAATATTACCTAGATTAAATTGAGGCATAAGAAAGTTGAAGTAAGATATTATAGCATGAATAAATTTTGGCTTGCTTATTGATTATTTTACGCCAAAGCTGAGATTTAAACCATGCTGAAATGGCATTTCCAAAATTAACCGAATCTGCTAAAGACATTTGTACATTGCAAAAGTGTGTATAAATGGCGAGCTATAAGAAAATTGCACTAATAGAATAAACCTATCATACCATTCTGGTCTGACTATTGCCATGTTAGTTCTTAAGCAGATTACATTATTACCGAGACTAAAATTGGCTTTGATTTTAGCTTAGCGAAATGCAGAAATGTCTTATTTTATCATGTCAGAATTGCATTCAAATGATAGCGTTCTAATAGTTAGATCGAATTGTATTAAATATATTGAATATTAATTGATTGAAAATTGTGTTAATTTTAGTGCAAATATATTGTTAACGATTTGATTGGAATGTTCGCCAAAGCGGTGAGAATTGAAATTACATTAAGAGTTGTTATTCGGTCTCTAAATGACTCGATGACTGAATTGACAGAATAAGCAGACATTTTGCGCTGAGATCTCTGCCTGTGCCGGCATTACAGCCCAGACACCCAATTCTATGAGGAATGCGGTGACGGTGACGGATGACCCAAACTGTCAGTTTTGTCAGACTGTCGTAACTAATGTCAAAGACATCATAAGTGGTGGACCGACGGAACTGGAGGTGAAGTACTTCGTGGAGGACGCGTGTCACTACTTGGGTAGCTTCGAGAACGAGGTTTGAATTGAGATTTGAATGAAGGCTTGCTTTAGTTGTTTGTTAACTCAGCTTTGGTTCCCAAGTGCGTCAGTTTGTCGGATGAATACATCGATAGTCTCTTCGACTACATTCGCAAATCTCTGGACCCGAAGCAGTTCTGCCAATCGATCGGCGCCTGTACTGCTTCGGCCAATTCGAACCAAATTGAAAGAGTGGCCGAAATATCTGAAGTGATTAATATCTTCCCACCGGTAGTGCCTTTGACGCCATTGCAAAGCGCAGAACCGGTCAAAAGTGAGCGTTCGGGCGATGACATGGAATGCCTTATTTGCAAACGAATTGTCAAAATAATTGTCGACGACTTGAAGGACAATCGCACCGAAGAAGCGATAATACAGGCGCTCGAGAACGTGTGTTCGCTTTTGCCACAAAAAGATCGCAACAAATGCGACACTTTTGTCGAGCAGTACACCAATGAGTTGATCCATATTTTGATAGAAGAGGGCGACCCAGACCTCGCCTGCACTTTACTTGGCGTATGTGTTCCCAAAAGTTTTTGGCAGACCATCAATAGCCCGGGCGCTGAGAAACAAGATTCGAAATTGAAGGACAATCGAGTCAAGTGGACAGATATCGAATCGCCGATAGAAGTCGAGTCGAGCAATGAAGGAACGGTAGCCATCGACTCAGTGGTGGAGCAGAAGAACAAAGACGTTGTTTGCTATGAATGCGAGCTTTTGATGCATTTCCTGCAAAACGAGATCTACGACTTCAACAATGAGGAACAGATCGAAGAGTTCTTAGAACATCATCTCTGCAAACGAATGGTTATTATTATGACCAAACAGTCGTGCGATCGCTTCGTCGAACAGTACGGCCCGCAAGTCATGCAACTGATCGCTCAGAAACTCTTCAACCCGTCGACTGTCTGCCAGAGCGAACTGAACTTGTGTGCCAACAGCACCCAATTGCTTGAAACGGCACAAACGTCGGTGCGAACGCCAGCACAGGATATCCAATTGAATGGCCCGACAGAAAAGTGCGATCTCTGCGTATCCCTTGTCCGACAAATGGATACTTTATTAGAAAGCGAAGAGTTTGACAAAGAGGTGGCGAAGATTGTGGCCAAGACTTGTCATACCCTTCCAAGAGCCAGAAGAGTAGAGGTATTGATTGCGATTTGAGTACTCAACGAATTATCTTCTAATGAACTAATTTGTATTGCAATTGTATCGCCTGTCGGCGCAGTGCCAGCTAATGGTGGAGGCGTTCGCGCCGTACTTTCTCCAAATGATTGGCCACTTGAGTGACGCGAATCAGATTTGTAGAGTGAGTCCAGTATTTGTTGTTTTGCATTCGTTTCCATTCCATTCCAGTTCAGTATTTCCTATTGATTCGATTGCATTTGCACCGACAGTCCATTGACATGTGCTATACGAGTGGACAGGTGCAACTTCTAGGAGGTCACAAGTGCACATTTGGTCCGACCTACTGGTGCCATACTATAGCGCACGCGGAGTCGTGTAAAGTAAGTTAATTGAATTGAATGAAGACTGCATTTGCTTTAATCAGATGTGCTTTCAATTGTTCAAAAGGCAACACATTATTGCAAAAACAAAGTTTGGAAAGCAATGCCTTGAGTGGCACCGACTCATCACTGCATACAAGTGCTCTACTCTTCTGCAACTATTGAGCCAATGCTAACTCACAATTATTGCATAATTATTACTTAGATTATAGACTATTAATAATAATATTTCTAATACCTGTAATCACAACTTTGTAACAAGTTATTAGTTTATATTGAAACTTCAAATTAATCTGTTTTTATATACTGTTTATATGAACTGCGATATCAATACACTATTCAATATTTAGACTATAATTCAATAAATTAGACGTTTTTCTAGTTTTCTAACAAATTTTAAAAATCACTTATAATTGATTAAAGTTTGTTCTGATTTAATTTAAATTTATTCAAAATCTAAACTTGGTTTCAAAATACTCATTCTAAAATCTAACGGCTTTTGTGCATGGGTAAGTCTTTATCTAGGATTCGAACAGTTACGACAGGTGTACTAAATTGCTTCAATTTAGTCGTTTCTACCAAATCAATACAATTTTACATAACATTCAGTTGTTTTGATGTCTTACTTAACTCCTGTTCATGAGTTAAGTACTGAACAGACCTTAACACCAGATTTGTAACATCTCTTCAACTCTAAAGCATTAATAGAATACAATTTCAATTGTTTTCTCATATTTGAGGCTATAAGCCCAATACGGGCCGAGAGGGCAGAGTGCAGGGCCGAGAGGGCAGAATGCAGGGCCGAGAGGGCAGAATGCAGGGCCGAGAGGGCAGAATGCAGGGCCGAGAG
>JAQIXC010000987.1:0-17783 GCA_034697605.1 Metabelba pulverosa
TATTGTCGGTGTATTAGTGGTAATCCGATTAGAGGTTAAACGAAATAATAGTCTAATAATAAATCGCATAAATAGGTTATTCAATGACTAAATATAAAATCAATTATTAGAATAGAATTTTTGACAATTCATTCATTGCTTTAAATTTGGTTTAATTTTTACTGAATTACTTTGGTTTACTCCGATATACTGAACTAGATTTGTAAAATAATATACTGTATATTCTACTCAATGATATGAGAAATATGATTTGTTAAAAGGCCAACTTGGCTAAAATTTTACTGTTACAGTAGCTATTATTAGATAGTTAAATGAGATTAAAATAAGGTTTTAACTAAATAAGGGTAAGATTTGTGAGCGATAGTCGATAGGAATAGGCAATGAATTGAGGAATGGGTGGAAAAGTAGTCGATTGGCTATGTGTTAGGAATTAACGTATGATTTGGTCCATTCAGACGACGACTTAGTGGCCAAAGCCTTAGCCAAAAGGGTGCGAATCCTGTGTTGGGTTATGACGAACCCGGAGAACCACCAGAGGAAAGCCAAACACGTGAAGGCGACGTGGGGTCAGAGGTGTAATGTCCTGCTGTTCATGAGCTCAACGCACGATAAGAGCCTCCCGACCGTCAAACTGGAGGTACACGAAGGCAGAGACCAGTTATGGGCGAAAACTAGAGGCGCTTTCAACTACACGTACCACAACTACCTGAACGCCGCCGACTGGTTCATGAAGGCCGACGACGACACGTATGTTGTGGTCGAGAATCTGCGGTATTTCCTGTCTTCGCAAAACTCGTCGAAACCGATATACTTCGGCTGCAAATTCAAGCCATATGTCAAACAGGGCTACATGAGTGGCGGCGCCGGATATGTTCTCAGTCGGGAAGCGCTCAGACTTTTCGTAGAGAAGGGACTCAGTCCGGGCCATACATCCAAGTGCAAAGAGAGCGAAGACGGCGGCGCCGAAGACGTCGATATGGGCCGGTGTTTGGAGGCTCTGGGCGTCGCCGCTGGAGATTCGCGGGACAGCTTAGGCAGAGGCCGGTTCTTCCCGTTCGTTCCCGAACACCACGTGATTCCGGGTCACGTCGACAAGAGCTTCTGGTACTGGCAGTACATCTACTACCCGTCCCAAGAGGTTAGTCGTGAATGCAATTAAAGCCAATGTAAGCCAATGTATGACAAGTGTATCGCCAACGCAGGGAATGGGCTGTTGCAGCGACACCGCCATATCGTTCCACTACGTCAACCCCAATATGATGTATGTCTTGGAGTACTTGTTATACCACTTGCGTCCCTACGGCATAAATACCAAAATCACAGTCGAGGCCAGTCCGGCCAGCGCTCAAAGTCTTGTGCCGACCGATGGTCGACACTCGACGCAAATGCAGACAAATCGAGTCAAACGTTCAATCGGTTCGAAACCGGAAGCGTTCGGAAACCACGAGAAATGGCATCAATTCCGGGACAGTGTTCTCCCGGAAGACCTGTATCTATGAGAACGCAGTTGTCGGAGGGTTTGGGAGGCAGTGACGACCCATCGCACGCCGTCTCCAAACTGTTTGCCAACAACTTGTGATAAACTGATAAATTGGACTAATTTTATACATTATTACTATAACTTATTTGTAAAATATATCGACTGTTAGTGATATAACGTCTCAAAACATTCCATTCGTGCCATTCGTTTGCTCTTATATTTTGGTCTAAAATTGATTTTTTAATTTGATTTTAAAAATTGATTTCTAACTGCAATTCGATTTCTAGTCACAGTATTATTCCCAGTCATTAAATAACGATTACCTGATTCTTGTTATTACATAATTTTATGCCATTTTTGTTGTTTTGTTTCCATTAAAACTGCATTCGATGTCAATATCGAAATTATCTTCATTTGAAAAGATATTCGAATAAACAATTTAGAGAAATAAAATCACCTGTACTAATTTGCTTGTAACTTTAATCGATAAACGGTTCAAAAACATATTTGCTCTAAAATTGCTAACTTACATAAATAGCAATTGTATAACAAAGCGACTTGAAACCTAATTTTTAAGATTGCAGCATTTTGTAATTTAATCTTCTCAAGTGGAATGTCATTTCCAAACTAACTTTATTTGTATTTACTAAATTTATTCTTTTAGCAAGTTTCAGCCATTCAGCCTTCGCTTAAAGTTTAAAATCATCAAGTCGCAATCATATGCATTAGGAATATCCTAAATCATCGATTCGTAACAAAACGAGCATGGTAACTTATGCTGGTCTAAAAATAGATGCTTGGTGATTTTGCGCACCTATACGACTATCGCGGATAAAAATAAACTAAATTTGATTTCTTATAAATTGCGAAGTATTTGCTATCCTATGAGAGCAGAGAAAACATCATTTGTGCGAAAAACTGATTCAAATTCTGCAGACATTCTGTTTCGGCAATTATTGCAACGAATTAAGTGGTCCTTCACTTGTGATCAACACAAACCAGATCTTCAATAATTAAATCAATGATTGGATCAAAACTTTTATTTTCGAAATAAACATAAAATACAAACAAAACGACTAAAGTCTGTGATTTGAGAGAATCAATAAAATACTTACTTTAATGGCTTGTCTGACGTCAGGCAATCTGTTTGCTAGAGATAAGCCTTATTTACGTTATTTTGCGTTAATTTCTACTTTTAATTAATCGAAACAATCGCTCGTTTATGAAAAGAGTGCCAATTATTTCGATTTCGACGACTTCTGGCTTTTCAAACAAACAAATGAGGCATTCAATCGAATACTTACCCAAATTTAGCCCTAATTTCAAATGAATACTAAACAGAATAAATAGGAAATAAGTGATTGATATAATAACCCTATTTTCGAATTGCATTCTCAGAACTCTTTCTCTTCCGAGTTATTAATCGAAACGCGTATCGAACTGAACGACACACGCGATTAGGTTCGGGGTCTCGGAGTAGCGGCAGTCGCGCTTTGGCTCAAATATATTTCGGTAATCGACTGCAAACTTGCATTTTCAGTAATTCGCTTCAAATTCTTGTGAAGCAGTTTTGGTTTCGTTAGTCATTCAAAACAGTTATTCAGTCATATATACGAGTTATTCAAAGCTTCGGTTTCGAAGTTCAAACGCGAATTGGTTTCGAAAGGTTTTCTCAGATTTTCATTAGTTTTCGCATTTTTTGTTTTTGTTTTCTCGCAATTACTCAATCAATTTGGATATAAATTTTTTGACAAATTATTTCATTAATTTTCAGAAATCTTCCGATTATTTCTTCTAAAACTTCTACCGAATTGCAAATCCTTTCAGAAAATGAAGAATAAGAGTCAATACACATATATCACAATAAATGTTTGGTTTTTTGTTCAATTGATTGCATAAAATATGTATTGTTTTTGTTTTTACATTGAAAACGCTTACGTATGTAGTGTTAAGGATAGGAATTGAAAGTTATTTTCGGTTATAATATTCGGTGCTTTAGAACAATTAAAAACTAAAATACGGTTTACAATACGTTTATACGTCAATACAATTTCAGATTACAATTATTCAAATTTTCGATTAAATTATCAATAAATTCGTAATTTAAGCAAACTATTGGCTAATGAGAAAAACAAAATTTCAAATCGTTTTATAAATTAAAGTAAATTTTTCGGATACAGTCGTGTCATTGAAATGAAAGAATTATTTATGTTTTACACAAGTGTTTGGTTCGAAACGAGGTTTGTATTGAATTGAATGCACACTCACTGCCCAAGACTTCAATAATAGTGAGAATACTTACGGGGACTGTGAGATCGGGAACGAGAGTATCGCGGTCTGCGTTCGCGGGAATAGTACGGCGACGGTGAGCGCTCGTAACCACCGCCATAGCCGCCGCCGCCACGGCCTCCTCGTTCATAGCCGCTTCCACTGCCGGGTCCGCTGCCGCCACCCCTATAGCGCGGGGATCTGTAAGAGCTATGGTGTGAATACTAACTCAGAATACGAATCAAGTCGTGCACTCATACGTCGGTTTTCCCATATATATGCCGGGAGTGGGTGTGTGCGCGCGTTGGGTAATAGAGAAGTCGACTCTAATCTTTCGGCCATCGATTTCAATGCCATTACATCTCTCTTTCGCCTAAATTACAGTCAAATCAGTTAAACCGCTAATAAAGACATCATATATGGGTGCCATACCATCGCCGCGTCGTTCTTGTCTTCGTAGTAAACAAATGCGAAACCTCTGGAGCGACCGCTTTGTGCGTCGTATACGATCTGCACGTCTTCGATGGGCCCGTATTTGTTGAACACGTCCTTCAAATCCCGTTCCTGAGTGTAGATACTTAACCCAAAGATTCCCAGACATCGACCGGTCGGCGGGTTTTCACGATTGCCGACATGTCTGCGACGCGAAGACATCGGAGAGCGGGAGTGGTCGCGATGGCGTCGCGGCGCCGGTTCGGAGTAACTGTTGCTTTCGTATCGACTTCTGCGGTCGTAAGTGTCGACCGGAGAGCGACGATCGCGACCTCTGAGACGGGAATTCATTTCCATTAATAACTAAATCATTGCTTTACTGCTAATAAGACTCACATTCTTCGGGATTTAGGACTTCTTGAGCGGGACTTCGAGTGATCTCTTCGATGACGACTATATCGATGAGAATGCGATCGACTTCTGCTTAAAATATCGTTGAATTAGAGATCAAATGCAAAGACAAAGCAAAGCAAACCTCGAATGCGATCTCTTTCGGTAAGACCGCGATCGGGAGCGAGCGGTCGGTCGCGGAGATCGGGACTGACTGTGCGATCGGTTCGGCGACTCCGAGCCATGTCGTGAAGCAGATCTCGGGCTCTCATTCGAGTGGTTCGAACCGTTCTCCTGGCGCTCGACTGACAGCTAATCAAACGAATCAGTGATTTAGACATTAAATGCGTTTCTAATTGTATTCAACTTTTAGTTTGAAATGACTTTCGCTTTCAGTCAAAGAAAATGAAAGCAAAACACAAATCAAAACTCAATTCAAATTGCGTTCAAACCTCTCGATCACTCATTTTGTGCTTATATTCTTCGGTTAAATACTTGAGTCAATAGACTGACACTAATTGCAAACAATAGACATATAATGAGTTAATTAATTAACGAAAGAATTGATCGCAAATACGACACAAAGAAAGTCAAACCAAATGTCAATACTTTGCAAAACACACCGAATGATGGCCGACGGAAGCGGACGTATGGCTCTGCTATGGCGTACATAAAGTACGGACAGACATACGCTTGCGTTGACGTCCTTTAGCTTTTATTCTGTTTGCATATTAAATACTAGTGTTATAATATATAGCATGTCAGAATCCAACTTCAAAACTACAGGTATTACCGCAGAAGCAATAAAAACCAATTACTATACTTAGTATAATGTGATGCGAATTAAGACATCAATTGGAGGACATATACTATACAAAGTGTTAAATCAATTATTAAACTAAGATTAGCCATAGTTTTGACCCAAGTATTGAACTGTATAAGTAAATGAAATGTGTAACTTTATAGTACTTTATACCGATAGTAATTTACAAAAATTCATTCAATCGGTTCATCTGTGTACTAATTTAAATATTAACTTGATTTTAAGATTTTATATGCCATGTTTCATTATCAAATTTATCTCGAAATAAGCTAAAGCCTATTTGCTGTTCTGTAGAATTGAATTTTTTTAAAGAATTTAGTAAAAAATAGTTTAATTTTGGGAATATTTGTACAAATTTTTAAGTAATTCAAAATCAATTTTATTCAACAAAAAGTGAATTTAATAAATTAGATCTAATGTACAATTTAGCATGGTAGTCGAAAACGTTTCAACATTAAAGAGAGTTCGGGAGCGCATAATATGTGTGAGGGTTGGAAGTGTTGGTCGATGTGAGGAATGGCAGAAAATATCTTTTTAAACAAATCTCTTTAAACTTGAAATTAATTTTCAACCAAAAGTGACGAAACAATTGTCAGACATATCACAGATTTATAGTTTAATATTAAGTGCAAATCAATGCCATTATTGCCAATCAATTGAAATCATTTCCCACTTCTGGGTCTTCGCAGTTCGAGAACAGGCCTTAAGAGTAAAGACTTTATTGGCTTTCGTCACCTCTAGGCAGAGGTCTGACTGAAGATGTCGTAGCGTTTTGTCGGAAGCGATGTATTTCCACTTCTGGCGCTCGGATTCGCTGCAAGCAATCAATAGAACTCTTGTGTCTTCTTTGGCTTCGGATACGTCCAGACAAACCGATTCGTCGCTCATCAGAAACCCGTGTTTCGTATAAACGAAGTTCTGTGCGATATAGACCTCAATCGCACACTTCTCTAAAGTCACCTTTCCTACCGGTTGACCCGCTTTGACGCTCGGCCTCTGTAGGCATTCCAAGTAATATAAGTTCTGAATCTTTCCGAAAAATCGCTCATTTGTTGGGAAAAAATGTTCTGAAAATGGAAATATATTTTAAAATTTCAAGGGTTGTAAGTAGGCAGATGAATATAGTTAGATAGCATGGCAGTCTCATACCGGGCCAGACATTGTTGAGAAACCAGTCGAAACTCTTGCAATTGAGTCGTTTCCTCAATTCGATTCGTTCGGTAATATTAATCAATTTGTTTTGGCGATCGGTTTGACTCACTTTAGCCGCAATCGGATTCAACTTATAGTAGAAGTTCTTCCACTGGTCGAGCCAGACCTCGGCCACCCGGGCCAGGTTGGTGTAGAGCACGTCCGCCACCTCCTCGCCGCCAAAGTCATAGGGCGACGACTTTCGGAAGAGGTGAGCCACGTGCGAACAGGGGCTGATCTCCACCCGACCGCCGCACTGCCAGATGCGCAAAGACATCTCGATGTTCTCTCCGCCCCATATGTTCATATGCGGGTCATAACTACCCGTTTCGTAGAAATACTCCTTATCGATGGCGAACAGCCCGCCCGCCATCACCGGTGTTTTGAACGGTTGGGTGTCGTCTTGGGTCTTGCGCCGGTGCCTCAACACCTCGCTCTGGCCGATGGGGTACCACCGAAAGTGCAATTCCCAGTTGAAAGCCCCCCAATGCAACTCAAAACTACGCGTATAGGCGAACGTCTGGTCGTGTATTATGTCGATTATCGGACACACGACTCGCGTTCTGTTCCGGAGTTTACGCGTTAGAATAGATTCGCAATTTATGCTAATTTTATAATTTTCTTAATAAAACACTTTACTATCGCACTATTTATCATGCACTTTACAATAAGTTCAAATACAGTATAAGTAAAGCAAAATTATTTAATTGTTAGATGTTTAAAACAATTATTTAATCTGGTATCAATGTAAGCGGTTCTTTTCTGTAAATGAATTCAGATAAAATATTTAACCAAGCTACTTTTATTGAGAGTTTGCAACTTATTATAATTGGGCAGAATTTTTTGTTTGTTAATTAACAAGCAAAATTTTTCTGCTAAATTCCTAGCCAAATTGATTTTCTATTAAACAAATTTTATCAATTTGCACAGTCTACTATTCTCCGATTTTGTCAATACACACAAACTAAAGATGATAATAATCTAAGAATATTGCATGTTTACTATAATAAACAAGAGTATCAAGTAAAAACAAACCTGTCTTTAGCAATAACGTCGAGCAGTGGTTCCAACCAGCCGTAGGTAGTCTCGCAGTGGGCGTCCAGAAACATCAAGACCTTCCCGCGCGCCACGTCTGCGCCCTTAAGCCGCGCTCTAACACCGTTTGCATTAAGTATTCAATTTTCAAACTAATCGATGTTAACCCCAAACACATTAACCGAATACAATGCAATATGAATGCCATCACCAATAGATTAGCTCAGATTACTATTAAGATTGCTGTTAAGGTATAGTGAGTTTAGCCAAACCCGGAGAATAAGGTTAGTTACGAGAATGCATTACCTGATTAAACCAATTCTCTTGAGTGAACGCAGTATTCTGATAGGAATGGCCACCTCTTCGCTCAATTTGTTCATATATTTGTCCAAATCTTTTCCCAAAAACTTTCTATCACTGCAGTCGTCGACTAAAATCACTTCATTTAGCAATTGATGTGGAGATCGGTTAAGCAAACTGTGCACTGTTCGCACTAATGAGCAATATAGAACTTGTTAGCATTTTGATTATACACCAGTAAACCTAAAATTGGTTTATATCCATCATTTACCAAAATACTCGCAATGATACAAATTAAACTAGTTAGTTTGCTAAAATTAGAAACTTCGCAAATCTTGTGATTAGTTTTCTATATTATTCATTTAACTTTAATTTAAGCTTAGCAATTATTTTACATGTAAATTTTGATAATTCTGTATCAATAGATTATTTTTTCCAATTTTTGTTATTTTTACCAAAATTAAATTTAGCACAGTGATAAATTAAATTTAAAAATATTCAATTCAAAAATAATTAGCAATCTTAACACATGCTAAATTACTTGATAAAAATAGGTAAAAGTTTTATGTAAAAATTGAGAATTTCTTTTTGAGAATAAAAAATTTTAGCACGGACAAATGGATTGATTTAGTATAATATATAGAGCTAATTAAAACCAATTTTTACAATAATTGCTTTAAATGTGGAAAGGGAAAATGTGTAACCCTGGTTTTTAATTTTAAAAATCCATCATATTTCTCAAAGTTATCGGTACATTGCATTTAATGCTTTATACTAAATATTTTTATCGTATAATTCTAATTCAATTGGTTAAAATTATCACAAAATTTACATACTGGTAATTTTTATTTTTTAAAAACTTCTCCGCAAAGTTGTGTCATATTTTGAGAATAGCTTTTGGCTTTAAATCATCTTGCCTTCAGTTACTTTGCCTAAGAGTAACTTGATTATTAAACAAAAACTTTTTGTAAATTATTTCATATAGATCTATTAAACATTAATTACAAACTAGCTAAATTAACAAGTCTAACCTTGATAAATTTAGTGAATTATAAATAAACCAAACCAAACAATTGAATGGCTAACAGCTACTCAATCTTGTGTTTTAGCATGGTTAAATCGATTTAGCAATTAATTATCGAAATTTGTATCATTTGTCGAGTAATTCTGAAACGATTGAGAGTAGGGATGGGAATAGGGATTGGGTTAGGGATTGGGATCAATAGCACCTAACGTAGACCAGGCCTCGTTATGGAAGACAATGATGACACTGGTATCGCCCAAATGCTTCAAATCATACTTTTTTGCTCTACAGCTGTGAGAGAAGCGAATGGATGTGAGAATCTAATAACGTTTGCGTCGATGACATGATGTGCTAAACAAACCTTTGCTTTCTTGGGTCGGGTATTGATCTGTTCACAGATATGCGATCACTCGCTAACAGATTGAAGCGATTTATATGAAATAAAGTCTTCATTTTCGACGCTTCGAATTCGGGCACATATACTGGTAGACCGTTTTCACCCATTTTAGGAATCGGCGAATAATTGTTTAAATTCAGGATTTCTACCAAAATATTCCAATAAATCTTTTAATCACTATTTCAGCCAATTTTTAACTCAATAACTCATCAATCATTCAATACAAACATCAATTGAATTATTTTTCCTATAAATCAATCCTAAAAACCACATTTTCCGCAAATTTTATTTACACTAAATTATTTTTTCATGATAAATCATTCTATTGACATAATGTCTACACCATTATGTAACTAGCGCATCTTAAATAAGTTAAAATATTTTAAACTTATATAAAAGTCTAAATTTATATTCGTTAAATGCATTATTGAGTTAAATCTTTCTGCTTTTATTGTATATTTTTACTTTGCTCTTTAAATATTCCAATAATAAATATTTAATCTAATGAAAAGTAAATTTAAAAATTTTATTTATTATTGGCAATATTAGAAAAATAGAAATATCATCAGATATAGATAAAAGTGATTTATTTGTATTAATACACAAATAAATTTAGTAAAATTATTTGCAATTATAAAAATATTCTCTTGTTATTTATTAAATCTATGTACCAGGTATATTATTATCCGCATAAGTTATTTTTATCGAGTCATATTTATATGATAGAGTATGCGTATATAATAATTAGAGTACTGTACATCATTTTTAGAAATTTTAAGAATAATTTCAACATTCTACAAATCATAAAAATCTATGTTATTGTTAATAATGGCATGTAAAAAATCTTGCTTGGTATTAACTATATTTTAATATGTACAAATGCTAAATGTGTATTTTAATATGCATTTAAAGAATTCAAATCGTTTAAACTTAAACTAACGTTAAGAAATTTTATTCTTAATTAATTAACTTAAGAATTAATTAATAACCATGATAAATATTTATACTATATATGTACAGTATATAAGAATGTCAAGCATAGAGTAGAGTCACAAAAAAGTAGCAAGCAAGATATTACCGGTAATATAAATGCTTTTATTTTTGTTTAACATTAGCACGTCAAGTTAATATTAAATAAATATACAGTAAAACTAATAAGGAATGGGATCAGGTGTGGGCTTAGGTTACCCAAAGGTAGTTCACCCAATCATTCAGACATTATGGGTTCGCCCCTCTGACCCCATCCGAGTGATTCGATCTTGTTAAAACAATTATCGCTAAAAAGTAATCAAAATTTGATTTGAGAAAAGTCTTACTTACCATCAGTTAGATTGGGTGCCGACTCCCAGGGATAGCCCTTTCCTTTGTATTGTCCGACTATGACATGAATGCCTCGCTTATCGATGTATTCTTTTTGCTGTTTGTTGTGTCGAAGGACTAGCATCTCATCTTTGCTCACTTCACATATACCGGTAATATATTTGTTTCAACAATTTTAATAATCATTAATAATTCATTATCAATCTTTGTAACATGCTTAAGTTTCTATGTGCATCAAGGCAAGATTCATATTAAGCCAATGTTTAAAATCATAAAAATATTTTATAAGCTTTAAAGTAATTCTGATATAAAAACAAAATGAAATATACAGTAAATTTTATTTTAGATAGATACTGCTACTGCATGCTTTCTAGTATATTTCAATTTATTATAATTCAATAAGTTAGCATGGAATATTAGTTTGTTGGCGTTTAATTTTTCCAGTGACAAAAATATCGAAGAATAGTTTTTTGCCTGTTTAATTTTTGTGTGCCATTATTTGTCCAATAGTTCAGGTAAGTTTATTATTAGTATCAATAGTATTGTTATAAATTGTGATTAATAGCTAAAACCGGCTAACTTGTTTGATTTTTCAAATTAATTAAACACACTATTCTTAAAATTCTGAATAGTACATATTTGCTAAGAATTATGACAAGAAATTCAACCATTATCTATTATAATAAATAAGCACATGTTTAGTTGAAATTTTCGTAAATAAAATAAGAATTTCTTCAATCTGTCAAATAGAATGAGAATTATACTATAGAACTATAAAAGCTATAGAAGTACTGTATAGAAATGTTAGAACTTGTTAGAAATGATCCATTTTTAGAATCTTAACAATCACTAGCAATATGCTTGATCAATTATGCTTTCTATGAAATTGCTTTCAATCATTGAATGCATTATCAAAAGCATTTGAAAAGTTTATTATATTGTACTGCATAGCGGTGAACAAAAGGGATAATTTGGTTGAATGGTTAAATAAAAAAGTTATCATGTAGAATGTAGAATATAGTAGAGAATAGAGTGATCAATATGAGTAATGAGTGCAAGTATTGCGGTATTGCGGTCTCGGGTTGTGTTCAGTTGTGTTCAGTTGTGTTCTGTTGTGTTCTGTTGTGGTGTTTGCGCTAACAATGCGATCAGTGATCACCCAATTCGAGAGAATGCAAGCAAAGCCCGACTAATGACACTTCGCTTCTCGTTTACTCAAACTTCTAATCTCTTGCCTTATGTTTGCCTTTAGTTCAATATTTATTGCATTGTATTGTAAATCAAAATTTTGCTTCAATTGAGTCGAATATATAGACCGAGAATACGATAAAATCGGTAGAAATAGGAGAAAAGAGTGAAAGCAAAGTATCAAAACCGTAGATCTCGTAGAGAAAGGATGCGATGAAAGGAGTGAAAGGAGTAGAGCAGAGACTACTGCACTACTCGACTGCTGCTCATACTCACGGATCTCGTTATCGCTGTCATCAGTGGAGCGAACAATGAGAAAAGTGACGAACAGTGAGACAAAGAGCAGTGGAATCACTGCTAACAACAAGTAATGCCGGAATCGTCTTCGGCCGCAATACCGACGGCTACTACACATGTTTACTGACATTTCATACACTCATCGCCGCTCATCCGTATGATACCATTGCTTTCTATACATTGCATACAATGTACAATGCAGTCAATCAATTATGTCATCGACACTACTCTTATACTCCAATCTATTACAGTATAGGCAGTAATCAAATCTAATTAATCAAACAATTGGGGAATAAAATAGAGTCAAACGAAGACATTATTTATGAATAGAAACATAAACATTGAGTTAAAGAGTTGTAAAATAATGATTTGATTTAAATATATAGTCAACTCGTGATAAGTCGAGTCGAGTGTAGACAACATAGGCATTGGAGTGAGAGTGAGAGGGAGTGCGCGCTTGTGTGGACGCAGTTATACGAATCGCGTTCGAGTGGTTCGAATCGAGATTCGTGTGTTCGCTGTCGAGTGAGACTGTGTGTGAGTGTCAGTGAGTCTCTGTTCGACTGTTCGAAGTGAGCATTGAGTGCAGCAGTGAATGCAGTGAACGAATGCAGTGAACGAACGCTTCGAGCAATCAATGCAATGGCAATGTATTGAAGTATTTCGAGAGAAGAGATAAGTTTTGGTTACGAACTGCAAGACTGCAAGAGTGCAAAAGAGAACCCATTTTTAGTGTTGCAGTCACTGCACAAACATCACAAACACTGCGAACACTGCGAACACTCGACTCTCGACATCAATCGCTGAATGTATGGCCACTCGTCTGTCGACCCAATTGGCCGCCGATTAGCCGATATCTGAGTGAATGCGCGAAGAGATGAGTGAGTGATCGGCAGTAGTGGCGACTCAACACAAAGTGGCAATAGTGTCGAGTGGTGTCTAGTGTAGTGTCTGAGTGTCGGTGGTGTCGGAGGGGAGGAACGGGAGAGCGGGTGAAAATGCTGGTGCGAGGAATGGTGCGATGGCATACGTTTCGGGTAATGCTCTTGACATCACTCGTATGGCTCATATTCGGGATTTGCATTTTAGTCTATTATATGGAGTGTTTGGCCAAAAACCCGATTAACTGTTCATACAATTCACAACTCAATGACAATAATAACAATCAAATCAGTGATGAGTCGAATGACTACTTCAACGGCAATAACGCCAATAGTTTCAAAATAGTTTCGCACCAAAAGTCGGACACAAGTAGTAAAGACAATAGTTTTTTACCTCATTTTAAACCCAATCAACTCAACCCATGGACTCCAAGAGGTATTGATTTGTTGTTTTAATCTAATTTCGAAATCGACCCAAAACTCGACGATTTGTCGCAATTACGCGAAATGTTTGCTCTGAACTGAATTCTGAAATGCATTTAACGCTTAGTTCTTAAGTCTAATCCTTCGCATTGGTTGGGAGAGAATGGAAAGGCAGTAGTGATCGGCAAAGACGAAGAGGAGCTGAAGAACGAAAAGTTTAATTTAAATAAATTCAATCTCTTGGCCAGCGATCGCATAGCACTCAACCGCTCTCTTCCCGACGTTCGGATGGAAGGGTTTGTACTCTCAGCTGAACTAACTGTTCGCTAAATTACTAAATGAGTTGTTTGTGTCGAACCGGTTGTGTGGGTCAGGTGTCGGCGCAAGCATTACCCGAGACTTCTTCCGACGACATCGATTGTGATAGTGTTCCACAACGAGGCCTGGAGTACTCTATTGCGCACCGGTATGTCAGCCCGAATGCGAGCCCTGACGCGAGCACTAATGCACTAATCAATTGAATTGTTGTCTCGCCTTCAGTCGAAAGCATAATCAGAACGTCTCCGAAGACATTGATTGCGGAAATCCTTTTAGTCGACGACGCGAGTGAAAGAGGTATTCAATTCATGTCTTTCGCTACCAATTACTGCATTAATTGATTTGAATTAAAATGAGTTCAACTCAACGCTAAATAATACAACATTTGAATCAATAACTCGATTCGTAATTATCTGCAAACGAATTGTACGAAGAGTTAGCGATTCGTTCGAATCAATTGCGATATTAGTATCGATTTGTTTTTTATTGATTTCTAAATTTGACTCTAAATCTGGTTATTAACTCCAATTCGGATTCAAATGTTTTTCAGAAAACATTTGCCGAAAGTAAGAAGAAATTTATCAAATGTTTTGTCTTTTTGTTCTTTTGACTTATTTTTAGAAAATGATATGTAATTTGAGTTTTAAACGCGAATAATGAGATTATTTGCTTAGAAAATGACTTTTGATTTTGTATTTTTAGAACAAATCAAATATATTTTGAATCAAAACTGTATATTCAAACTGATTGCTAGAATTACTGTTTGCGACATATTTTTTAGATAATTGCTTAAAATAATCTCATTTTCTGTACAGTTTAATTCTACTGAATTATACTGATTAGCATTACCTCGAATCCTATAATATACAGATCAGATAAACTCGAAAATGCAATGTTTAATCTAAATGAGCACATGTTTAACTTTTTATTTTATATGCAGTATTTTACTGAAAATGTTAAATACAAACAATTGTGAATTGTTTTTATATTAAATGCTGCATATTAGATTACTAAAAAATTTAAATTTGAAATTTAGCATAAATATAATTTTTAGTTTACATACCAAATATTTAATTTATCCTAGATTATTTACCAACTTGTTTATACAAGTATAATATATTTAAATAGTCTAGAGATGGTTATTGTTCAGAATGTTTGCTAATTTTTTATTCCTTGAAATTATAGATTGCAATAAATTAGAAAGTGCTTTTATACTTAATTGACCTAGTTTTACCATGCTTGAACAGATATTATTTAGTTAGATTTATTTGTAGAAATTCTAATTAAACTATTAGTATATTTTTAATTAGTTCAGTTTAAATTCCAATATAAATTAATGTAAAAATTTTAATTCATTGTATTATATGCCCAAATATTTGCTGCAATTATTAGGCGAAATAAATCTAAGTTTAAAATTCAAACTTTTAATAGATTTTAGTTTATTGTTGTAACAGCAGAATCTCTACAAATAACTGTGAATGTAACTGTATAACATTATACAGTACAGGAATTATAGCAATATATCATTGCTTTCTATTTGTATAATGTTATTGTCCATATTTTTAAAAGTTAACTAATATCATGAATTAACAAGAGTATTTTTGTGTTAATAGATTTTTTAGGCAAACAATTAGAAGATTACGTTTCAAAGCTACCGGTGCCGGTCAAAGTGCTCAGGACTGGCAAACGGTCGGGTCTAATACGGGCCCGACTGATAGGCGCGAAGGAAGCAGTAGGACAGGTGCTTACCTTTCTTGATGCCCACTGCGAGTGCACCAAAGGATGGCTCGAACCCCTTCTCTCCAGAGTAGTGGAGGACAGGTATGACTTGATTTAAACAATTGAATAGCCGTTGATGTGATGACAAACACTCAGATCAAGCACATGACTGAACAGTCTTGTTGACTGAAGTATGATTCTGACCGCTCGGCGACTCATAATTAGTTCAATTTTTGCATTTCATTGTAATTTTTGTAACATTTGTTGCAGAACTCGAGTCGTCTGTCCTATAATTGATGTGATAAGTGATGAAAACTTTGAGTACATCCCGGCCTCTGATATGACTTGGGGTGGATTCAATTGGAAGCTTAATTTCCGATGGTATTACTCATTCAATCTCTTAATTAATTATAGCTCATAGTCTCTGTGCCGCACAGGTATCGCGTTCCTCAACGAGAACTCGACCGACGAAAGAACGACCGAACTCTTCCGGTGCGAACCCCGACAATGGCCGGCGGATTGTTTTCCATAGATCGCGAGTATTTCGAAATGTTAGGCAAATATGACGAAGGAATGGACATCTGGGGCGGAGAGAACTTGGAGCTCAGTTTTCGAATCTGGATGTGCGGCGGAACTCTCGAAATCGTCACCTGTTCCCACGTGGGCCACGTGTTTCGTAAGTCAACGCCATATACCTTCCCGGGCGGCACCAGTAAGATAGTGAACCACAACAACGCACGACTCGCCGACGTATGGCTCGACGAGTGGAAGCACTTCTATTACGCCATAAATCCCGCGGCGAAGAAGGCAGACATGGGTGACACCGGATCCCGAAAGCAGCTCCGGAAGGATCTCAAATGCAAAAGTGAGTAGCAGTGCATTGAGGGAAGGAATGACGACGAGTGCTAATCCGAATTTGTTTGGAATTAGGCTTTCGCTGGTATTTAGAGCACATATATCCCGAGAGTTCAATGCCTTTGGATTACTACTCTTTGGGTGAAATCAAAAACATTGAAAACAATAATTGTTTGGATACTTACGGCCGTAAGAGCGGCGAAAACGTAGCGATGACTCAGTGCCACGGATTGGGAGGCAATCAGGTGTTCGCGTATACGAAGAGAAAGCAAGTGATGTCAGACGACAACTGTTTGGACGCTTCCGACGCCAAGACTTCCGTTAAACTGATCCGATGCCATGGAATGGGTGGCAATCAGGAGTGGAATTACAGCGAACGCACAAAAGCTATAGTTCACAAAAACACCGGTCTTTGTCTGGACAAAGCGGATCCCGAGAAGGACTCGACGCTACCGGTGCTGAAGCGCTGTGACGGACGCAAGTCGCAGAAGTGGGTTATGAACAGCAACTTCAAGTGGCAGTCGTCGAAACACGACGGCGCCGACGGCGACAACGAGGTCGACGACCGGCTATGAGGTGTGCAGTGGTTCGGGTGTTGATGTGTTGAGTACTTCCAGTGTTTGAAACATCGAAATGCGTTTCAAATGCGACTAAAGTTAATGCAATCGTTTGCTCAGCGATAGAGTTCTCAATGAAATTGATTTCTAACTCAAGAATTCGATTAATTTCTCAATTTTTCCGCAATTTTGTGCCTTTTCTTCGATTTAGATAAACAATTGAATTGAATTCGAAACAACATTTAAGTGCAAAACCAATACTGTATTGAATGTCCAGCTCTTAAACTCTTATTATTTTGTAACTAAATCTAAACATTATTTACATTCCAAACCATTTGTTGGGAGAAAAGTGTTTAACACTTAATATATTGTTTCTATTATTTAGTATTCAATAGAGATTTACAAACAAATACATCAAAATTGTTAACAATTTTTATTACTTTTTAAGTTTTATTTATTGAACATTAAATTATACGAAACTTAATGAATATTTGACATTGAATTGAATTGAATTAAGTTTTTCTTTTCGATACAAATTATATTAATAGAATACTTCGGTTGAAATTAATTTCTACTAAAAGAGAATTTTATTTATAATATTTATTGTAATTTTATTTAATAAAATAATTTATTATTTTAATTCTCGTTTGTCTTCATTTTATTTCATTTTTATTAAAACTGTCAATTCTGGTAAGTTTGAATCAAGATTAATTTTCACTTCAAACACTTTTTGGACCAGTCAACATTATAATGTAAATTTTATTAATTGATACAGTGTGTATTTAATTTATCTTCAATCCTGTGGTACGTGTAAAGTACAGAATATTCTCAATTTTTATATAAAGCCTAATTTGAAATTAAACTACGAGTAGTGCCGACCTATTG
>JAQIXC010000988.1:0-17765 GCA_034697605.1 Metabelba pulverosa
TATAAAGAACTCGTATATTAACAGCGAAATTTTCCCCGCTATTCACAATCATAACAACGGGGTTGTGGGTGGGTGGGTGGGGTGGGTGGGGTGGGGTGGGGTGGGTGGGAGAAGGTGAAATTATATATACCTTTTCTTTCCTTGCAGTCATCAAAGCTATTAAAAAGATTCGTTGTATTTATCGATTAAATACGGAATAGTTTTTTGAGTAATTCTTGAGTCGAATTATTTGCTTTTGGAGTCGAAAACGCGAAATAACACCTCTTATCGATTTCTGCTCTATTCTCAACTAAACAAAATCTTTGCCTAAAATATACGCTATATTTAAGTTATATACATAAACTATAAGATATTTACACTGTATAGCAATTGGGCATAAAATCGAAAAGAATAATATTGTGTCTCTATTTTGATGCAAACAATAAATTATTTCTCTGCTTTGAAGGCATAATAACTCTTATTCTTATTCGAGAGAAAATACATCTTTTTATTACAGAGTTTTGCGAATTTGAAAAATTAATGTTAAATCATGTGTTAAATAGCCGGAGCTCTGCATCTAATTAGACGACAATTTGCAACGCATTCGACAAAAATCGATACATTTTTTGCGTTTTAGCGCTGATTAGTGTCTATTGTTTTTGATGTCCGAAACACAAGATTAGACTTAATTTGATTTCGTCTCTAATTTAGTCATTATATTCATTGCAATTACGGCTCAAAGTACACATAATTTGCTTCGGGTTTATCTGTTTGGTTTGCAAAAAAAAATGTTGCTTGTTAAATTAATTAACTTTAATCTGTTTCTTTTTTATTAGATAATAAATATGAAAATTGCAAACATGCTCAATTTATCGAGAAAATAATTTGCGCACTAATATGGAAAGTGATATAAAGTCAATTTAAATTCTTGCACATATAGTGTGTTTTATTCATTAAGCACATTAAACATTTTAGTGATGTTTAGGTTGAGAATTAAGTTTTTCTCTTATAGTTTGCATTTACACAGATTACTTTAAAAAAGTAATGGAATTTTTTTACACAGAACTAAATATATTGTTAAAGAATAGGATTTTCAGATTGTGAACGAATGTATGGAAAAATACACATTTTATTATAAATGTTGCATTCTAATATCATGCCATATTAATGCGAACATATTCTATATTCCTACTTGATTTAAAATGCTCAAGCGCCTTTGGGCAGGCGAATAAAAATGAGTAAATAAATCTAGCGTTTTAAGCATGCACGTTTTGCATTTGAATTGAAATTATTCGCAGTATTCCTTCGGTCTTCAGTTAAACCAATAGAACGACTCGATTCGGGTTAAGCTCTTTATTCCCAGAATTTAATTAAAGGTAAAAGAGTTGAACCAAAAAATATTTTTTAGATAAACTCTATTCTTCTTAATTAAGAACATATTAAATGTGTTTTTAAATGATAACGAATTGAACTGAAGATATAAAAACGTAGAGTTGAGGCACGGAATGGGAGGCATGAGAGACGAGGCGAGAGTACAGTCTTTCCGATGGATACAACTGCGCCTCTTATGCCTGTTATGCCTCTCATGTGCTTTGCTTTTGCTTTCGGGAAAACAAAAAATTAGAAAAAATATCGATTTCTCTCTACAATAGGGAGACTACGGATGCAAACTAAAGACGTTCTGACGCTCTCTCAGCCAACGACTCGAAAATATGGCTCAAATACTGTCAAACCATTCAATCGAATCGTATTCGAAGATTCGCACCAATTGTACCGTTTTTTAAATTAATTTACCTGAAGTCGCTTCTAATGCCAGTTTACTCACATTTGACACATTGACACAATGACACATGCTCAATTTATTCATTCCAACTAATTGATTTCTCAACTTCATCCTGTTCAGTTCTCTCTCTCTCTCTCTCTCTCTCTCTCTCTCTCTCTCTCTCTCTCTCGCTCTCTCTCTCTCTCTCTCTCTCTCTCTCTCTCCCTTCGGTGTAAACTGTGTTAACCTGTTCTGCCATTCCCTCAATAATCTGATCTCATGTTTGATATATGTGTTGAACGACTTAACAGCAGAGATGTGGAGAAGAGAAGACATGCGATGTCTGTCTGTCAACCACAGCAAGTGATGTCGAATGTGTGTATAGATAGCACTTAAACGCCTCAACACCTCAAACACATTGATTGCAAACCCTATCCGAACAGTAATTTTCAAAAATTCCGTTTCCTTTGGCCATAAAAGCCGACATTGACTGCAAACCTGTGTTCGGCTCTCAATCAATACGAATGTCTTCATCCGTGCCGTTAAAGCGCATAAAAGCAATAAAATATGAGACTATAGGCCGATATGAACACAAAAATGCTTTCATTGTCGGCAAACAAATCATTTTACGGCTCATGTGCTGCGAGAGCCGCCAAATGTCAAACTCCGGACCCGTTATACCCTTTAGTCTCTCTTTGGCCAATCAATCGGATGATTGAGTATTCAAATGATTGAAAATTATTTCGCAATTTCGTATCGAACGCTCGAATACGACAATTGATGTCTTTTTTTCACTCATTCACTCAGACAATCAATATCTACGAAAATAACTTTCCTTTTGTTTCAACTCTTCTCCACTCTCTATATGAGACGAAAATGTTTTTCGATTTTCTATTTGTTTTCATCTATTTGTTCGACCATTCGGTGAAATAAATGTTATTTTAGTATTAATTCACACGAATAACACAAATAATTACTTAATTCTAACTTTGTTTGGAATGCAATTTGAAAACTATTTTATTCAACTCCAAAAATATCAATTCTAGATTTAGCAATATAAATTATGACACCACATAAATAGCATTGCAATTATTTGTTTTATATAAAAGCAAGCGATCAATGAGCAAATTCTGGACATATTTTTGTCAATTTCTTTATATTCGCCACAAATTCTTAAGAATTTGAACAAAAACTACATTTTTTGAACGAAAGCCAATCCTCTTCTCCTAATCTGATCAGAGATATCAATACTAGTGATTGCGAGTATGTCTTAAGTCTATAGATTTGTCCGCTCTTTTGTACAGTACAGTAGCAAGTTTATCTCAATTCTAAATGCTTTCAATCAATTCATGCTTTGAATTAGAAATTTTTACATTAAATAAATTTATACAAAATTAGTGGTTCATAAACACACTTTAATATGTAACTCCTCATATGAAAAACTAGCATGATAAATAATAAATATAATAATTAGTTTGTTATTGTTTATTTACTTGTTTATTTGTTTGCTAAATATTAAAAATAATTTATTAAGCTGAATAAAATTTTTGGTAAGGCGTAATTGTCTAATTGTGTCATGCAAAATATTTTAATTGCATTTAAAAATACTTAATATAATATTAAAACATTTGAGTTTATTAATTATGGTTTTGATACTTTATTTGGATATAAAGTTTAAGAGTAAAACACAATTTTTTTTGCTAATATTTTTTATAGTTTATTACTTTATCTTCAAGTTTGAGATTTACCATGTATATTTTAGCATATATGTTAAAATTCTTAGTGTAGTATATATTTTTAAAGGAATTAACGTAATTCTTAATAAAACGAAGGAATATGTATGTAATGTAGCATGCCAATACATGTTTTACAAAAAAAAAGTAATTTAATAATTTTGTAAAAAATAAATTGAGAAATAAAGCAAATAATTAAAATTAATAGAGTCGTGATATTCGTTGCAATTCCCTGAATAGCAAGCTTTAAATTGTGGCTTTGCTTCAAAGTCAGGAAATTATAAGAAATTGAAAACTGATTTCGTTTTTATAACAGAGAATACGATTTGAAAAATGAAAGGGATTTTGGTTTTACTGAATCACAAATAGTATTATAAATAAAACTGAATTTTTATAATAATTTTTTCAATCAATAAAATGTAAATATCAATAGAATATTAGTTTATTTCATATAATGTTTGAAATTCGTTCTAGATAAGATAGTAAAATAGAATTAATGAAAAAGTAAATTGATGATTTATTTTTGCATCATAAAAAAGTTCATGTTACAATTGTCTTGTTGTCCTGTTATGTCTTGTTTTTGTGCTCAAACTATGATCTGGTATTCGCCACTCATTCGCCATTACTATACCGGCGAGAGTCGGTGCATAAACATGCTTAAATTTGACTTAACCATGGCTATTGGTAATGGGATTGCAAATTGCATTTCGAAACACATGTGTCTAGCTACTGCAAAGGTGACCCCAATCGAGCTTGATAAAAAGATAAGTTTTTCTTATTTATAAGAAATTCAAAAATAATTCATTAAAATGAAAATAATCTTGCTCAAAATACAGTTAAGTATGCAAAAATGTCATAAAATAAAATTTATTGCAATAATAAAGTAGATAACATGATAATTTCTTAATATGAATAAACTGCAAACCCTTTTAAATTCTAAGAATTTGCATTAAAGCTTAAAACGAATCATAAAAAAACTTGACAAATTTAATAAAATAATTGTAATTAACTCAAAGCAACTTTAATTAATATGTGTATATGTGCATAGTGTTTTTATAATATGTGTATGGTTTGCACTGTACAGTTTAAACTAACAGAAATAAACTAAATTAAAGATTTATCTAAAGTTTATAATAAATTTAAAAATTTTAAAGTTTTTAATTTAATTAAATTATATTTATATGTTTTAAAATGATCATGCAAGTATTAACCATAGTGTTCACTTAAAATTTTAAAATTTAATGATTGTTTATGCATTGTATAATACTGTATATACTGTACTATATATTACTTTATTTAAATTTTAACATAAGTTTAAATAAAAATCGTTTAAATTTATGATAATTACATCAAAAACAGTTATTATTAATTACACAGTATATACGAATTTTTAACATCAAATTAGCTCTTCATCTCAAAACAGATTACATTTGCATTCTTTGCCAAATAATAACATCAATTAATTTGAACAAAAAGACCATTTCTTAGATAATTGTTTTGACATGCTTATTAGTTTCATAACATATTTTTAGAACTAATAATTATTTTGAGTCGCAAATAGAAAGTCAAAGTGAAATCAAATCCAAAATATTATTTGTTTTAATAATATTTCTTTTAAAAAAACGAATCGATTAAAAAATGTATAATAATTAAGCAGTAGTTTTGTTTTGTTATTTGTTTAATAATATTTTCATTCAAATTGTTTTAATAAAAAATTGATGTTTACAGATATTTTATAAATATTTACATTCTATCACTATTGTCGGATATTACTACTGTATTAATTTAACAGCGTGTTTATTTTTGTGTTGTTTTGTATAAAATTGATGTTCTCTTATCGTTAATACGAATCAACTCTTTTTAATTATAATACTTTTATTAAACTAATGTAAAATGGGGTGACTTTTATCGAATAGATAGCATGCTTAATGTTTAGAATATTAAAAGTTATACTGAAACAAGTACCGGTATTATTTAATAAGTAATTAATTATTTATGTGATTAATATAGCAAGTATAATTGATGAATCAGATAAGAACTTGATTTTTTAAAAGTACGTTAATCTATGATCATTGATGACACTATAATCTACATTTACTCTAGTGTCCAAATTTGTCCTTGTTACTTAAGATATATTTTAGTAAATATTATTTTTGACATTTAGTAAACATTTAGCTAATAATCAAAACACATGATACATGTTAGCAAGAATAAAATTGTGATTAAAAATTTAGCATGTTAATTCAATTTAAAATGTAGCATCACTATTCAATACTCTGAAAAAATTATTTATATTAGATTTTGTTAAACAAAATTTAAATTGATTTTACCAATTTTGTTAACATGCAGAGATAAAATAAAACTTTGCTTATTTAATAAGGGTAGATAAATGTTTTAATTAGAAAAAAGTTACATGGTAGTAATTTTTAAATAAAAACAAGTTATAGAGTTAATTAAAAAAGCAATTACTCGACTCACCGAACGAATGAAAGCGTAATCGAAGCGATGATTAGTGAGAATTGAATGCAATTCGGGTTTTATTGTCGAGTTTTGCAGCGAATGCTCTGTTTGGCCAAACTCTACACGAAATCTGTTTTCCTTTCTCTGTTCGCTCTGTCGATGCGAAGTCGGATCACAGCGTTCGCCGATCCGAGCGATAGAGCAGAGCATGTGCTGAGTCTGTGCCTCAATTCGCTCTCTTTTGCCGTATGAGTCGATTGCGAAGAGAATCGACTCTTAATCCAAACAATGCCACTAATGCTCGACCGACTCTCAGCCACTCTCTCGAGCTCTCCTCTCAACGCATATCTAGACTTACTTTCATTCGTTTTAACACAATCTGCACTAATAAGCGATTAAATTTTACCATGCACAATATTAATAACTATGAATAATATAATTCGAAAATTCAGTACATACAAATATATACGGTCTTCTTACTACTCTGTACTGTAGTATTCTTACTCTTATATTCTATTTTGTATTCTTTCGCCTAAAATTTGCACAGCACTGTGATTTGCACAGTTCTTTAACTTTAACAAGTTATTTTATATAGCTTGAAAAGTGTAAGAAAAGATGTTCCAAGGTTGTTTAAACCAACCAATTTAGCTAATCCTCAGCCAAACTGAACTTGATAATCTGGATTAATAGATAGCTCATCCGTAATCTTAATGTAGATTATGCTATGACTGAGATAAACTCATTTTAAAATTTATTATTTATCAAAAATCTTAAAATCTGTTTTCTATCTCAGTCTTAGCTTAGTCTACATTAAGATTAAGGGTGATCTATTTATTAATCCAAATTATCAAGTTTAGTTTTGCTGAGGATTAGCTAAATTGGTTAATTTAAACAACCTTGGAACATCTTTTCTTACACTTTTCAAGCTATAACTATTATACTAAAAATTTGTAAAATTATTTTATTGAAAACTTACTAACTTAGCAAGATTAACTGATAAATCATTAAATCAATAGATCATTTAAATTTGGTTTAAGAAAATGTTTTAAGTATAAAATTTAAAATGAAACTGGAGCATTCAGTTACAAGTAAAAAGAGTTAATTAACATGCATTAATTTTAATCTAATTTAATATGCTAAATATGTATTGTATAAATTTAAACCATAATAAAGAATGGAAATTATAAATTGTAACAAAGTGTTTATAATTAGGGTGAAATAAAACAATATTGAGAAATAACCTGTTAATCAATACAAGATCATACAGTATTAAAAATGATATCAAAATCTATTTTAGTTTTAAATTAATTGTTTTGTTAATTTAATAACAAAAGGCAGTTAACAATTTTATATTTTAAATGTGCACTTTTAATCTTTATAATTTAAATTTATTTTTATAAATGAGTTTCTTATAATTTATTATTATTCAGAATTGCATCATGGTCATATAGATCATAGATCAAGCAAATACTTTATTATGAATAATATTTTTAATATTTAATTTACCAAATACAAACAAGTACAATATTAATATATGTAGCTATCGGTCAAATAGACTGTTTGTTTGCTTTGAGCAATAGTTTGCTTATATTTGAAGTGAATTCGTTAGAGAATTGTAGAGAAATGCAAGTCTTCTCATGTCTTCCGACGGATATTCTTATAAACGAGACGTTCACTCAATTCCAATCGAATGTAAATTTAATGAGTTTTTAGTTGCGCTATATTTTTAGAATGCTGCAATTTGCATTTGTAATATTTGCAATGTTAACTATTATAACAGATATTTTAAAATAGATTGTAAAAAGTAAGAATCGCGCAAGGTAATGATGATTAAAATACATTTATATTCGACAAATCATTTTTTGGTTTAACACAATTATTGTCCTTTTATTAAATACAGAATATACTGTAACTAAGTAATCATTAAATCTATTTAGTACAGTATAAATATTGATACATCTTTTTAAATTAAAGCCTATAATAGTTTTATCTTGCATAAAGCCTCTTAAAATAAAGATGAGCTGTATTTTTAAAATTTAATACTGCCTAGTTAAATTAATTTTAGATAAATAACTAATTTAAAAGAATTTAATAATAGAATTTAAAAATAACAATGCTGCATTTGAGTTAAATAAACCGATAATATTAAATTATTTATTAATATTTGAATTATCAGTGTACTGATGCTTTTTAAGAAATAGAAAGTGGTATTGATTAAAAAAAATATATTAGATTGTTTAATTTAACACTATATTATAGTCATTATAATGAAGCAAGGAACAAATATTTTATACTGTTTGGTATAATATAACCAAAAATACATTAAATCAATAATTAGTTTGACATAAGAGTGGGCTTTAATTACTGAAATAATTTTGAAATTGTTTAACATGATACTTTAACTCGAAAAGCAATCACTTTGATTAGAAATGTTGGCTAAACTTGAAAATCTAATTAAGAATTGCAATTTTTCAAAAACGTCTAGCACTAGCATGAAGGGTTTTTAAAAGTTACAAACCAATAGTTGAGCGAAAACGGGTAACAACTGCTAACGTCATGTTTGGCACAACTTTTTGCTGATCTATGGACTTATTGAGTGGATTGAGTGGCGATTAAGGAGTGAAACCGAACGCCAGTCTCGCGAGTCTCGACTCAATAGCGACTAATTTTAATATCGAATCCGTTTTCGCAATGGATTTGCTTTTCTAATGAATGCGATTCCTGTTGTACTCCGAATTGGAATTTACGTCGACTTATGGCTAATAACTTATTTCCAAATCATTCCTATATTCGCTACTCTTACGGCTTTGGCTTATCTACACAAACACAATATACTCTGTGCGAGACATCCACAGTAATTGTACAGTCAGTTATAACTTACTATACGAATGTAGTGTATATTTTATACAGTACTGTACACTAACTTATGGAGAAAGAGCTGTAAATGTTCGCATCGCTCGAAGACTAAGTTCTTAAACGTATTACTCGACTAATGATGTGAAGTATTTCTTACTTCGAATCCACGTTTCGACTAATGATCTCGAATTGTGATTCAGACGGCAATTAAGCAAAGATTCGACTTTAAATGTTCGACTCCTTTGCAAATCGCGAATTATAAATAACTTTCCAATTGAGCATGCATGTTTTTGTGCACTGCATTACTACTGTACAGAATAGGCCCTATTATTACACTACAGACTACCTCTACTCCACAGTTATTGCTTCCAATTTCAGGTTTTTTCTCTCATTTCTAAAATTTATTTCCAAACATTAACATGCTTGTTTTCTTAACTTTTTCTATTTTGACAGTTTAATTCAACTGCAAATATGAATTCATTTAGCAAGATACAAATTATAGGGTACACATTAATCGATACGAAATATATAATTTTTAATGAAATAATTTGAACTAAAAATTAAAGATCTTTTGAATATATCCATAAATTTTTCTAAAAATTAGTTTTCAATTAAAAACATTTTTAATTAAGATTTAATTATTATTAAAAATCTTAAAAGTTTTAAACATGTTTGTTTAATGCAAGTGCTTTATTCAAAGTGCGACGATTTATCAGTTTATTCGTTGCCTACAAACCCTTTTAGTATTGATTGCAAGTTTCGAACCGCTATTAACTGCAGCCGTATTCGAGTGGAGCGGACGCGAGTCGAGTCTGTAGTGAGTACTGGCGTTGAACTCAATTCCGAGATATGATTGCATTTGAGGCAACGTTTTCATAGAATTTCAATTCGAAACTAAACTTAATTCGCGATTAAAATTCCAAACACTCGTAAAAATCAAGTGATTTAGTGCTGAAATAGTGGATAAAAGTGCGAAAGTGGTGAACAATCGCACCTACAGTGCGAAACACAAACTGTGGATATTCTGTAGAGTTAGCACACATTGAAGCGGATGTGCTGTAGGGCTGTAGGGCTGGCAATGGCTTTAATTAAATTGAATCTATTTATTGGATTAATTCAAATCAAATACATTGCTTATAATTACTTACATATTAATGAAAAATAGAAATATTGTAAATAAATGTTAGAAAATAGACGATCGAATACAACGTTTCTTTATATTTTACAAAGCATTTCCAATATTTCAATTAGTCTTATATTGCAATTCGTGTGAAATGTCTTCGCGTTTAGAGTTCGAGACGAGAAGTGATTAAACTTTAAATACAAATCTTAACTAAAATTTAATTTAATTTATAATTAAAATCAAAAGTTTGTCCAAAATATATACTAAAGAGTGGGCGCCGACGGCCAGTGGTGGGCGGTGTGGGCGGTGGGGCCGGTGTGGGAGTGATCATAAGGGCTCGATCATGGCCTCGGAGAAGGCGCCGAGGTTGCCCAGGTGGCTGAGGCTGGTCTGGATGTGGTTGACGTGGATCTCGACCTGGTTCTCGTACTGTTCCACATTCGTCGGGTCCAACATCTTGCGAATGTCGGTGAGTGTGTCGGACAGGGACTTGAGCTCATAGGCGGACACTTCGGTGTCGGCGAACCCCCTCAGGTGCAGCATAAGGGACAGGAGGTGTGAAATCAGATCAATAGTGCGCTCATTCTTGACGGAACAGTTGGCGAGACTGCGTTCGACCAACTCCTTCGACTCGAGGAGATAGCGCTGTTTGACGACGTCTGGCTGTGCGATGGGCGCCAGGCCCTGCTCGGGTGCCATTTCGGCGCTGTACTGCTGCACAGCCTTGAGGTAGTCGTTGAGGTCGTCGTTGAGTCTCTCCAACTCGAGTATTGTCTGCGCGTAATGTTTCTGAAACTCATGGGATATGCGCTCCTGAAGGCTCCGGCACTTCTCGGCCTCAGTGTTCATGGCTTTCAATTCGTTGATCTTCTTCTTCTTCACCTGAAGTATCTTCGAGAGGCGCACCAGAAGTGCCAAAAACTTGATGGGAAAGCCTCCGAGCGTTCCCTCCTCTTGCATACTGCCGGTGCTGGCGATGGCGCCGGTCTTGGGAGGGGAGGGGCCGGCGAGCAGCGGGTCGTTGTCGCCCAACGCCTGCGCCACTTGATTGCCGAGCAGTTCGAGAAATCGCGGGGAAGTGAACATCGGTAGCCGTGGCCTCACTTTCGTCTGGAATGAGTTCAACGGAATGAACTCCGGAGTGTCGGTCGACAGCACCTCGTAGTCGGGCAGCGAGTGGGTGCCGATGCCGTTCCGGTCGAATGTGATCCGATAAGTGCCGTTCGTAGTGTCGACGGCGTCTATAGTGCCGCTGAAGAGGCCGTCCTGTGGTTTGCGGAGAAGGGCCGTCACTTTGGTGCCGATCACGAGGGACAGGGGTATGTTCTCCGGGAGGTCTCGGTATTGGCTGAAGTCGACCACTTTCTGCTGCTGTAAGTGTCGAATGCGGTTCCGCTTGCCGTTCAGCGACGCCCTCTCCTCGGCGAAGAAGGCGGGCGAACAGCGCCGGGGTTTGCCCATTAGGCGCCGGATCTTCGACCACTGCACGCGCGTGAGGGCGCGGGTCTTGAGGGCCGGGAAGGACTCGTTGAGACAGATGCCGAAGTCGTTTTGGCCCAAAAACAAGGGCTGATCGATGTTGGCGTAGAACCACTCAAAACAAACCCATTTATGCGCTTTCGGCAGCTTTAGGAGTGTCCGCAGCCGTAGGCCTACCCTCTGCGCCACCTTCTTGTCGAGGAAGGCGGGCGACAGCGCACCCGCCGGCGCCGGCACCAGACGCGAGCTCTTGCGCGGCAACTGCTGGCCGATCGGCGCAGCCCTCGACGTGAACTGCGTCTCCTCGTCCTCGTTGTAGATCAAGCGGTTCCTCTTCCGGGCCCTCATCGGGTGTCCCAAACGCTTCGACGGACTCGACGTTTCGCTCATTGTTCGGCCGATCGGTTCGGACGGCGATCCACGGCTTCGGTGATCACAATGTTTATCGACTCGTCTTCTGATCGACACTTAAAATCTCAAACTCTGTCCGCCATTTCACACACACTTCCCATTGAGACAGTCCTCCACTCTCTTCCGTTCCACACAAACCACACCAACGCTTGCAAACCCATTCACACGACGGCCACAACGTCTACAGCTTTCTCGCTCTTCACTCGTTCGCGCTTTTCATTGGTTCTCAGCTTTGCGTTCAATAAATCTGTTTATGTTTTCAAAAGGGATTTCTTTTTCTCATTCGAGTCTTCACTAAATTATTCCGAATATAGGGTTTGAAATAAATGGTTAAATATTACGATATATCTGATGAGCGCTAATAGACTTTTGGAGAATTGAATGAATAACTGGAGTATTATTTGTGTCAAACCTATTGGCGTAAGTATTGCAAGCGTTTGATATGCAGTCTATTATATGAAGATATGTTAGGATTGAGAGCAATGTTTGCCAATAGTCGTGCAAAATATGATCGAAAACTTTTGAAAAGCAAATCCAAACTTCACTTTCACTGAACGCACGTCTGATGGCAAACGAGAGACAGTAATGCCATCTGATGTGAGAGGAAAGCATTGCTTCTGTTTTGATGCGATTTATCGACGACTGTAAGTGACGTAACGCTTAAATTGGTTTCAATCGAGTGATTGGATTCATAACTCGAGTCAATATTTTGTCGTTAAATACGTTTTCGACTTTCGATTCGCACTTCAGTTCCGCTCTTCGATTGTGGACTCGATTTACGCCAATTCGAGTCATTCGGAAATATTAGGCATTTTTCGCATATTTTCGACTCAAATATCGATTTGCAAATCGAAAACAAAAATATTTTTTAATCAAAATATCAAAACATTTGTTAAAAAATTTGTTTTAACGGAAAAAGTGACGAAAAATCGAAATAAAAGTAATTTATAATCAATTGAAGCGATTATTGGATTGGATTCGCGAGAAGTGGAGGAAAGGCTACGAATGGAGAGTCAATACAACAGTCGATCCCCAGGTTTGCGGACAAACACTTGATTTGCATTCAAATCGATGTCTGAATTGAACACAAAATCTAATAAACGATTGATTTGTCGGCGAAAGCGGTGAAGCGTTTGTATAGAGAGGCGAAAGAGCTGCTCAACGACCGGACGGCCGAGTATTTCGCGCAACCGCTCGACGTGAGTCCCGACGAGTAGTGAGTGTTGGATGTAATGCCGTTTTGTTGACTTCAGGACAATCTGTTCGAATGGCACTTCACAGTGCGAGGGCCGCCGGACTCGGCGTTCGGGTCGGGTGTATATCACGGCCGCATTATTCTGCCGACGGAGTACCCGATGAAACCGCCGTCTATTATAATGCTGACCCCAAACGGCCGCTTCGAAGTCAATAAGAAGATCTGTCTGAGCATCTCCGGCCACCACCCGGAGTCGTGGCAGCCCTCCTGGTCCATACGGACGGCCCTTCTCGCCATCATTGGCTTTATGCCCACCGAAGGCTTGGGTGCCATCGGATCGCTCGGTCAGCCGTCGCACAGCCTTTCGAAACCGCTGTTCCTAATCGACTGATTGGTTTACAGACTACCCGTCGGAGGAGCGGAAGGCGTTGGCCGTGAAGTCGCAGAACTGGTGCTGTCCCTCGTGTGGACTCATTAGTCGACTACTCAAGAGCGAGGAGTCGGGCCTTACGGAGAGCGACGCCAATAGGGAAGCGAAAGAACTCGCGAAACAAATCAGTTTTAAAGTCTCTTTTCAATCGGTTCTCAATTCTAGTGTTTCTCTAATTAATGCTTCAAATCGTGTCTTTAGTCCTCCGGTTCTGAATACCCGACGGAACAGACGACGAGTCCTCAGGTTTCCGATCAGACGAACAGCGAATCGGAACCGAATCCGAATCCAAACGCACAGTCGACTGAACCCACTGTCCAGACGACTGACCAAAACATTTGTGACAATGAGTTGCGGCGAAGAAATGCAAATCAAAGCCATTCCGACGCGAATGCGGCCAATACTGAGGCCAACACTTCGGCCAACACTACCACCAATTCGAACACCAATTCGAACGCCAATCTGCACTCGTCTTCGTCCAGTTCCCGGTTCACGACATACCTGATCGGAGTCTTGTGTCTCGCGATTGGCTTTTTGCTATTCAGACGACTCTTTCTGCTCTAAAATTGTTATTTATTTTTATCACTTTATTCGCAAAACTATTTCCTTTTATAAAAATCTAAAAATCGATTGTTTTTTGACAAAAAATTGTTTTTTTTTGTTTTCAAATTAATTTATATTCAATTTAAAGACGAATTCCGAAGTGATTAAGAGATTTATTTCATTGCAAATGATATATACCTTATATACCGTATAATTATATTTTTTAATAATTTGTGTTCCGATTTGTTTTGAATGCGTTTTCAATTTGCACTTCACATCAAAATCGGATAAAATCTCATTAAATATCGTATTATTTGTTCTCTTTTTTGTATAATTTTTAGTATTGTTTTGAATAAAAAGTTGTTTTTTTAGATAAATAATTGAAATTTTGATATATTTGTTGAGAAAATAGTTGTAAAATAGAAAATCTTTAGTATTGAATAAAATGTAAAAAAGTTTAGCAAAAGATGTGAAACAACGACTCGATTCGGTTGAGTGCAAGTGATTAGGAATTCTTGAATTCGTTTCGTTTCTAAAATCAGATAAAACTTCGAACCAATCAATCAATTCGTATCCGAATTATTGATTTATTTTGCGCTAATAAATGGGTTTTCAGACAAAAAGCAATAGAATTTTTGGGCAATCGTTCAATAGAAGAGATTTTTCGCAATTTATTATAACTTCAAACTCGATATTCGGGGGGTTTTGAGCCTTTGGACTAAAATAAGAAAAACAAATCTATTTTTATCGCTTGAATGCCATTCTGTAGTGATTTTCGCAATTTGTGCCGAGAAGTCGATTCCCAATGAATGCGATTCTCTTCTATTCGATTGTCTGCTATCTGTTCGGCTCAACCGACGCTCTCAATGTGTCGACAGCGGCGGTCGACCCGAACCCACACTCCGACGAAGCCATGAGTCGGAGTCTATTGCAGGGAATACTGCATAGACTGGGGATTATTGAAAGCGATTCTCTCAAACAGACCAACGCTTTAAGTGACTTAAGCCGAGTGTTGGCCCGACTGGAGGCCCAACGACAGGACATCATCTCTTCCATCGATCGCTCGGAGGTTCGCATATCTCACAGATTAGACGACATTAAAGGCGATTTAGGAAAGACTATAACTCTTCAGGAGGTGATCCGCGAAGACCTGAGTAAATTGGAGCAAGAGCAAATTGTCAATAAGGTCTGGATCTCCGAACAGTTGCGGACAATCGGCAAACGAAACGTCAAATCGCAGGACAAAGAGCCGAAGCAGGCGTTGAATATCGTGAGCGCCGACGTCGAGGCGAACCTCCAGATCGTTCAGACGACGCTCTACGGCCTCAAGCGGTCGGCCAATCAGATCGAGACTCAAATAAGTCATTTATCGACGAATGTGTCGCTACTCCTGAGGGACACGAAAGCGATTGCAAACACTTCGCGAAGTTATGTCGAAATGAAATCTTTTAATAACGCGATTCGGAATGTATTGACAGAAATGAAAAAATTAGAAAAACCTAATGTTTTCATAAAGAGCTCGCATTCGGAGACCAATACAAGCGATCGCTTCCCTAAGGATTGCCGGGAAGTGCAGGAAAGGCAGTCCTCGGGCCTCAAGAACTTGAGTGCAGTTTATCGCATCAGACCTACCGGTGCGGACGAACCCGTGTTTGCGTTCTGCGATATGAAGACAGACGGCGGCGGATGGACTGTCATCCAGAGCCGACAGGACGGGTCGGTTGACTTCTTCAAGGATTGGTACGAATATAAGTACGGCTTCGGTAACGTCGCGACTGAGTTCTGGTTGGGTTTGGATTCCATTCATCGAATCACTTATCAGAATATATACGAACTTCGCATCGATTTGGAGGACTTCGAGGGCGAGAAGGCTTTGTATGCATTCGCTAACTCATCTATACTTTTAACCATGCTTAAATTTGCAAACATTCTAATTATCTTTAAACAGCGCAAAGTATAACGCGTTTGCAATCGGATCCGAAAGTGAGAACTATGTGATCAAACTTTTGGGCACTTATGAGGTATTTATAGCGAAATAACTGCAAACCAATGCTAACTACTAGTGCTGTCTATGTCTGTGTCGGTGCTGTGAAGGGCGACGCCGGCGATGCCATGAGTTATCACATTTCGATGCAATTCTCGACTAAAGACAACGACAACGACGGCCTGAGTGGGGCTAACTGTGCAGTGGAGCACACGGGGGGCTGGTGGTACAACCAGTGCGAGTCGGCGAACCTCAACGGCCAGTACTTGGCCGGACTGTCGCCCCAGGAGTACAAAGGCATCTATTGGTCGGAATGGCAGGGACCCAGTTATTCGCTCCGGAGGGTCGACATGAAGATCAGACCAGTTGTGGCCAACAACTGAATTGTCACCTTCAGTGTAGCATGCTTATTAATTTTGAATTTCGAAATACTGTACTTTCATTCAAATATAACGAATTTATATTAATAGCAAATATGTAAAAAACAATTTTCATATAAAATACAATTACAAATACAAACTAAAAATGTTTCTAAAGTTTCATTACTTCACATAATTACGATTATTATTCGAATATTCTTTTTGATTAAAAACAACTTTTGCTTAAAATTAGCAAATATTTTGTCAAACATTTTAAATTTTCTAAATATTTGTAAAAAAGTCGAAAAATTAATGCCATTTAAAATGGATAAGAAATTTGATAAAATGTTTTCAAAGCTTTTATATGTAAAACAAAACCAATACTTATTTAAAATACAAATTTAATTCAAAAATCAATTAAAGAATATATATATATATATATATTTGACAATTAACAAATAGAAAGTTTAATTTACTAAATAATAGTTATAAACAGCGAAAACTACATATTATCAAAACAACAAGTTTTAGAATATTTGAATATAAAAAATAATTAATATATAGTTAGAAAAAAGCATTTAAAGCGAATCTAATGTTTACGCAAACCACGAGTTGAGGGGTTCGCGGGAGGGGTTGAGGGCTGGCGTTGTTTCGGTGCCTTCGGGGCCGACTGCGTCTGGTTCTGCCGGTTTGAGTCTTGCTGTCGGAGCCGCTGCTGCCGGTCCTGGTGTTCGGCGAATAGTTTTCCACTCATGGCTTGTGCCGACTCGAGGGCTGTTTTCTGGTCAGACGCGCGGCCACTCATACCTATAGACCGAACGCGTGTTAAGCCATTTGAGGCTAAACCGAGTGAAAGGATGAAATTCCTATTTTCTACACACCTTTAGTTCTGCACAATATTCTATATGAGATATAGTCGGAGCACCAAGATGCTTTCTTAAAGAAAACAATGTATATTCAAATTAAGTAATAAATTCGTTACATAAACTTACTGTCACTGAGTCTTAAATTCGAATAAATCTAAAACCAAATGCATTCTTGCATTCTGTGTAATAGCATGCTATTCTTATTCCCATTCTTCAATTGCATATTATATTACTACCCATTAAATGTAATTTTATATTTGATTAAAAACTTATTTATATTTCAATTTGTTAATAAATATACATTCACTCAAATATCTAATTATAATTGTTCTGCTAGTTTTGGCATGCTAAATTATTTTTTTCCTTTAACTTATTTTGAGATAATTGTTTGATATTTTGTATGCGGTATGTATAATGAGTGTTAAGTTAGCAAGTTTAAAGATGAATTGAATTACATATTCGTGTTATTCTATATATTTGCGAACATATTCGACAAACTGTGCAAAACAATGGATCAAATTATTCGACACAAAAAATTCGCTCATTTTTTGCATAAATAATTAAAAGGCTCTGAATTTGAAAGCA
>JAQIXC010000989.1:0-17756 GCA_034697605.1 Metabelba pulverosa
GTGCTGTGCGACGTTGCCATCAGATTTGGCTTTTGTTTGCTTTTGTCTTAAGGAGACAATCGAGTCTATAGTTTGATTTAATATTAATAAAACATAAGAGTAGTACAGATAAGGAGTGCTTACCTGTGCTCTCTGTGCTCCCTGTGCTCAGTTCGAGCGACTTCTAAATCACATCTTCAGAACCAAGTAATGAATGAGCAGTCGAGCTGAGGGTTGGCTTAGCTTTGGTGTGGTTTGTGGTGTTCGGGCGAGTCTTCAGTATCTAAGGCCCGCATCGTTCGATCGTTTCATTTAAAACAAAGCAATCATTGTCTGTCTGGTAGAGCACAGGAGAGCGCCGGAGAGCGCAGGAGAGCGCAGGAGAGCAGAGCCCGTATTGATAATGAATGTTAGACTCGGAGAACAAGTGGAAGGAACGGAAGGAGCACGTGATGCCTTCGAACGCAATTGAAGCCAATCTCAATCGAGTTGGCCATATGTGTGGCCGACCTGTGCTAACGAATAATTACTCTTTTTGCCACATTTTGCCACATGTTTGCAGCTTTCGCTCAATATTTCGCTCGATGTTTGATCTGCTCTATGACTGCGACAATCAATTGATGTCTAATCTGTTTTCTGACATCTATTACATTCACCAAAACACTCGAAATACACGAATTTTACGCAAAACCTCTATTACTGTCTCTTTATTCTTACGTTCTATTGCTTTATTAGGTCTCATATCAATGCTATTAATGCCCACAATATCACTCATTTCCAACAGTCTTTAAATCAATTTTGCAATTTATAAAATTGTTCTTGCTTAATCAATAAATTTATTAATAAAACTAAATAATCACGAAAGTGGCGTATTTGTTTTTACTTTGAGCAAATTTGTAGCTAGCTTACTAGTAAATTGGAGCCGAAACAGTTGTGCAAAAGGCAGTTGCATCGAGGTCACAATTCATCTGTCAAAACACCTGGCACAAATTGCATTTTAGCTCACTTTCAAATAAGAACATAATTAAAAATTTACTGATATATTCCGTTTATAGAATTGTTGAAATAAAAAACAGAAACCAATCCATAGAATTGCGTTCATACGAGTCAGCTATTAATTTATTTTGTTCAGATCAATATTTAATTAGATAAACAATTTTAATACCTCTACAGTTCTTGTTTTAAAATATATTTTTGCTGAGTTCTTAGTTTATATGAAAATTACATATTACAGAATACATATTAATTACAACATTTTAAGATAACTTAAACAATTATACTGATTTATCTTTGCAACTCAGTATTCAAACCATCCTATTTAGTCCATTTAGTCAAAGGAATTAATTTAGCTATAAATTAAATGTTTATAGAGTATATTTAATTAAAATTATTAATTTACAATTCAAATAAAACAATTACCAAATATATGAATAAAAGCGAATCAATAGCACATGAAATACAGTAATGTTTTTGTCAATTAGAAAGTTGACGAAAAAGCAGAAACTGTTGCCCGCATTAGCCAACTATGGAAAGCAGTTATCGCAACACTTCCTGCAGATGTTCCCAACAGTGATAGTAATTAATATAATATCGAATACACATCTTATGGCTCTTATAGCTTAACAATATTCCTAACAATTTATTTAAAACAATTTGAAAGTTTTGATTTGCATTGTATTTCAATCCTAATTGAATATCAAATCCCTATAATTGTAGAGCAAATAAACTAAAGTAACCCTACAGTTGGTGGTCGAGCGCACTACTGTCGCTCTGTCCGAGCGCTCAAAATTGCTCTTCACCTAAGAGAAAGTAACTTGTTAGTTTCGAAACTAAAGGACGTACACTCGTGAGTCATACCATTTCGAAATACTTTCCATCGCTTAGACACAGACAGCGCAGTCGAAGACATTTCATTCGAATCGCATCTGTTTTGGGAATAAAATTAATTTTTTGTTTTAATCAAAACAGAAGTTAGAAAAGCATTAAAACATTGAATGCATTGATAGACAGACCGACGGCTTTACTGCTTCGGTCAGAGAAGCGCAGAGTTTCCGAATCCCAACGGCATTCGAGTCTTTCGATTTGTGGACAGTTGTTGGCAATCGAGTCGATAAGAGAGTCGATATGTATTTTCTGGTGAATCTTCTGACAACAGCCCTCAGGCATTCCCATCACCAGAACTCTGTTCGAAACCAACAAATTAGCATGTTTATTCAGTTTATTTAACTCGACTCATTTAACACGACTTCTAAATTAACATGCTTATTTGCATATTTTTTACAAACTAATTATAAAAGACAATTATTATTATTTAAACAGCTAAGTAACATTTATATTTACCCTAATTACAAAACAAACAAGATAAACATGGAAATAATGTGGATAAATAGATTTAAATAAAAAATTTAGTCGAAGAACACAAAAATACTAAACATTAAATAGGATTATATTTGCAAGTATAACTTACATTTACTCTATTTACCCTTTAGGTATATTTTTATTATTTCCATGTATAAAGGTATATTGGAATTGCACCATTTCTACCGTTTAAAAAGTAAAGTTACTGCATAGATTGTAAAATGAAATATATTTTTTAAACACTGTTTTATTTATATTAGACCGAGGTTAATTTATTTCGAAAATTTAAAAGAAACTTATTATATAGTATATATTTTAAACTGTGACTTCACTTATTAGCTAATTAATCTCTTCTCAAAGCTTGAATTTTATTGTCAAAAAATTTTTATATGTAAAATAGCACTTAGTTACATTATAATTAGGTAATGAAATTTTGGTAACGCTTCACCTGAAATTTTCACTCAAAATGTTTCACTGAAATTTTCAATCCTAATTATAATGCTAACTAACTTTATTCGCTGTGTGAAGTTGTATGCGTAAAAGTTGTAGCGCTTTTTAGGTGCATAAAAATATACAATATAAATAAACAACAAACCCATTTCTATGCAAAAAGACTTGGTTAAATTCTTCGTATATGACATTTTCATAGCAAATACTATTCCTTAAGACTCTTTAAAAGCAGATATGGATATACTTTACATCGAATGAAATATAAACTAATTATAATTTACAGCATAAAGCACATGTCATATTACTGTATATTATACCTGTAGTTCATTTTTCTAAATGTAAAAATTGTTTTTCAATAGCTTAAATAAAAATGATATAATGTATTTTTCTAATACAATTAAGTTATATTATTTTAATATTATCTAAATAATTGTTTCAGACTACGAATACTGTAAATTATTTGTTAGAATAAAAACTGTTGACTTAAAAACTAAATGCAAAATTGTAAAATAATTAAATAACTAGCAAAAGCAATTTTTAAATTTCACATATAAAAAACTTAATTTCTTTAATTTTAAAAGTGTTAATTAAATTATTATAATGCCACTTTAATTATAAAAATTATTTATAATTATTATTCTAGTTAAACATTTTAAATAGGGATTGTTTAACTAAAATCTTAAAATAAATTGTAAGTTATATTTGTACAGTATAACAATTCGAAAGTTATAAAAATCATTTCATTTATTTCTTTGATTTAATATTATTATTTAAAATTTATATTATGTATAAAATATATAAAACATTATATGAGATGATAATAACTATAAAGTAGAGCGGAACATACTTGATATTTTTAAGCCAGGGTAAAACGGTAACCCAGAAGGACTCAGTGAGATGCGGCAATCCGGACAACTGGAGGCCCCTCAGGAGGGGGGCCTGGGTTTTGAGGAATTTCAAGAGTACTTCGTCGGAAACGTTCTCATTTCGGTCCAAATCGACGGAAATCAATGACTTTGTGTTTCCCCTATCCATCAGTTCATACAAAACCAAATCAGTGAAGCAGTCCTGTTGTCCGGCGCTCAGGTAGCGCAGGGATGGGATGCGACACAACACGTCTATTAGACACTCGGTTGACAGTTCGGTGGCAGTGATGTCCAGCTCCTGAATACTGCTCTTCTCCCACTCGACGGACATCATGTGTTCGCTTTGCAAGTCTGCAGTTGAATGGGAAACGAAACTCGATTTATAAGATAAGTTCGCAAATATCGGACTACTGTCCCATTGATTGTCTACTTGTGTGTTGCATAAGAAGACATCGAAGTCTTTTGCAGCGATGGAACAGTAGTTTGAGAGTACTTCCGGTGAACTTAACGCAGAAGTTAAGAGCCAGACATTCCAATTGAATGCAATTACTGCTGAGGCTATCGACGTGACTGTCGTCGACAAAGTTGATGCCAAACAGGTTCACGACTCGTAGGTTCGGAACAGCGCTCTTCAGTTTGTGAATATTGACCACTTCGTAGATCTCCTCCTCTTCCTCTTCGACGGCCTTCTCGTAAGTGCCGACTAAATGCAAAACTTCCAAACCATTGATGAAATTATATATTTTCCTCATAAAGCCCTCCATAAAGATCACTTCGGACAGGCATATGGCCATTGCTCTCAGTTTGGTTGGGAATGAGTGCAAGTCATTGAAGTCATGCAATTGCATAGCCGTCGAGAAGTCCAACAGCATGTTTGTCAGGTTCGGGCACTTGTTCGCCAACTCGTGTAGCACCGTATGAGTGATCAGTTCGATCGGCAGTTCGATATACCGCAGCGACGGCCCTAAGCGCCGGTTGTTTTGATTGTTAGTGTAAATTATGACTAATCATATGCAAACAAACCGAAGCGAATTGAGATCAAAGCCAATAACGACTCCATACTCGTCACGTGCAGTCCCGACACATCCGGTCTGAGCGAGACGTGAGTCCATAGCTTCGAATCGCATGAAATCATTCGCCATTTCTTACAAACTCTGGCCAAACGCGACACTTCCCGATGCGGTAGATATGTGAAGATTTTTAGAATTATTTTATCGGGAAGTCTGTCCAAAGTCTAAATTAAATTTTCAAAATGTTTATACGATTTATTTTTTCACAAAATTTTGTTCACAATATCTCTCACTTCGAGTCTAACTATACATACGTTCCGTTCCTTTAGTTCTAATTATAACTTCATAAGAATCGTGTTATAAGAATTCTGTGCATGCTAAAACTATGTTTAAGTATAATTCAAATAAATTTCTAAATGCCAAAATTAATAAATACAAAATTACAAATTATTTATTAAAAATAGTTTCTGCTCATTTCTATAAAATGATCAAGCAAATTTGAAACAAACAAACAGTTAGTTCATAATAACAGTTATGTTGTATTCCGTGTATGGATTTAGTGCTATATTTAGTATGATTTTTGAAAATTAAATCCCAATCAAGGGTTGGTTTCGATAACTTGTTACATCGAACAACAAGAACAAATAGAGTTAGTTAACCAAGTTGAATGGACGGGCACCTAAGCCTACCGTGAGGTGAGGAAGGGTTCCATTTTTGGGATGAGCGCCACCGGCGGTCTCCTTGAGGTTAGCGAGAGCTGCGGATGAAACGTCTTGAGTGACGGCCCACATTGAAAGTCTCCTATCCATCGCCAACGACTCCTTTTATATGGGAACGGGAGGGGCGGCACTCGCAGGGGAGCGTAATAAACGACACACAACGACAGTATTAAGTTTTATCAAAACCTAATCTCATTTTTTTGGTTTCAAACGCGAAAATGAATTCTTTTATTTCTATTCTTAGATATACTGCACAGAAGAGACGGGAAGAGACTGTTAGCCACAACAGGGTTAGGAGAGGAGGCAAATACGCGCTCGGCTTCACATTATTTGCTATAAATATTTTATACAGTATAACTGCTGTATAAATACATAACTGTTGCTATTTTTAATTAAATATTAATATAATTATATTAATTAAATTGTTTCTAGTGTTTGTGATTACACTAATTTATACAGTAATAACTCATATTCTGCGAAATTATATAATTTTTAACTTTATTAAATTAAACATATTTTAATTAATTTTGTAGGTTTAGTCTAAAACTCGTTCAATTTAATAGAATGGTCGATTTAACACAAAAAATATTAATAAAAATGAATTATTCCTAAACTATACCACTTCTCTTATAAGATATTTTGTGCAACCCTGGTGATTTATGTTTGCTACTTTTGCGCATTTCTTTTATACTGTATTAACTCATTTAACCAGACCTTCAAATGCAAGACTTGTCTTAAAATTTCGAATAAATTGGTAGACTTTCTGAAACTATGTTTAGATTATTTAAAAATATCTTTTAGTAGACATTAGTTTTTTGCTAAATTATTAAGTAAGTTTAATGTAATATTTACACATGTTAAAATAATATTGTCAATAAAATATGATTAAAGGTTAAATGTTTAAATTAAAAATACAAATTAAATGTATTAATTGAATTAATTAAAAGCACAAAATAATAAATGTACTTAAAACATTTAATTTTATTTAGTAATAGTTACATAAAAAATATAATTAAAAACGGTAATGCCTGGCAATCAAAATATTAGTGCAGTGTAAAAAATTGCATGAAATGTGTGGTTTTGTAAGATAACTAACTGTTTACTCAATTGATCCAAAAATAGACGCTTAAAGTTAGTTACATCTGCACTGAAAGCAGTGCTCAAATAATTTTATTCGAAATTTATATTTTACTATTATTTTTCGCTTTAAACTAGCTATTGAAACAAATTTAATAAATTACTATGTCTAAAAAGAATATTCAATTGCAAAAATTTAACTATTTTATGTATAGAATAGTTTATAAAATATAACAAAATAAATTCAAGCGAAACGTTGCGATTATTGAGTCTAATCTTATCATTAAAGCATATTTTGCTTTTCCTAGTCTTTGAATATAAAAAGTGAAATAAATAAATGAATTAAATGTGTTTTAAAGGGTTTGAAACTTTAAAAGCTAATCGAAATGCGTTTTGAATTTGAATGACATTTCTAGTCGAGTCGTCCGGAAATTGACTTTTTCTAAGACTTATTTTTGGAATTGAAATAACATATGTTCTCACTATTGCTGTAAAGTATGCTTACATTTGTTGTATTAATAATTACTTAATAAAGATTCGATGCTTTGTATGATTTGCTAAATGGAAAACACTTTTTATAAATGAAAACAATTTTGGCTTTAATTAAAATAGTAATCAAAGATCTCAACAATTCTTATCAATTTAAAAGTAACGGTAAGTATTTTAACCATCTTAATTTATACGATTAATTCTACATATTAATTCTATATCATATACTAATGCTTATCATATACATCAAACTTGACAAGAAATTATTATATTTATTATTTAAAAAATTGTTTTATCAAGAATTTTAAAAATGAAACAAGTTGCTATGTGTAAACAAATGCATTAGTAGAGGTAAAGTTAAATACTGTACAATGGATGAACATATAAACATAATGCTAATATTCTGCTTATTTGTGGATCATAATATTATTTAGAAAACTAATTTATATTTTGCTGAGTTTTGCTCTGTAAATTTTTAAAGTAATCTTAATTTTAGGTTCCTACAAACAGTTTGAATTTTTAAAGCTAGAAGGTGAAGTCTAAAATTATTTTATCATAACTTAGTAATAAACCAATATCTGAAACGGTATTAATTTTTAGTAAAAATTTAGGCCTAATATTTTAGACTGCAACTTTGCATAAAAATTTATAAACCATCTTAAATTTTATTTAGTTTGTGCAAAATTTTTATAAATTATGTTTATATTTAATTTTTAATTCTTACTTAAAGATTTAATATAAATATTTGTTATTCATGTTTATACTATAAAACTTTATATCTTGTGATTAAATAAATACAGTACAATTTACCATTTTATTTTTACTGAATATAAATAAATAAATAAAACTAAATTCGTTTTATTTAAAACATATCCTTATACCAAATAAAAGAAATAAATTTTAAAAATTTTAGCAATAATTTCCTAAATTAATGGAAAGCGTAGACATCTATTTGGATGGAGTTTTTCGCTACAAAACGTGGATTTTGTCGATTGTGTCCTCATGTCTGATAGGACTGACTGGAGTACTACCCGTTTTCACCACTAATTGCTATAATCACCACAAAAGTGAGTTCATTAAAAAATATCTAAATGTAATTAAACCACTTCTTAAATTATATTTTTATCTCTCCAGTCTTAGAGAATGTATACAATTTATTAAATTAGGTTTTAAACTGCTTTAAATATACCTTGATATTACTTGCTAAACTTTCTATTGATGGCAAATATAATTCAAACCGTATTAAACTTTTTGCTCTAAATAATTCTCCAAAATATTTCTTTATTAATGATTGACTGCTTAACCATATGCCGTAACAATTGTTATATCTATTGTTTAATCTAAAAAACAATTTTTAAAAGTATAATTTAGTGTGTTTTCATTCATGATAACTAGCATAACGTTATATTAGCGGTAATTAAAATGTATTTAATATTCAATTTTGTTGATTGAATTAACAAATTAATAATATTTAGTGATAATGTCTAAGACGAGTAAAAAATTATTTGCTTCTAAAAACTATTATTAGTATCACTTTCTATTACAAAATAATTGCGAATTAAAATTTAACCTTACTCAAAACTTCAAAAGAGTAAAATAATTAATAAAATCAAAAATGTATTACAGATCAAAGCAATAAAGTGCGGCTCTTCTTAAGTTTCGCCGTCGGAGGCCTATTGGGTGATGTGTTTCTCCATTTACTTCCCGAAGCCGTCAAACTGTCTCTCAATGCGGGAAAGTCTCCACATTTTGCCTATTATTCGATAGGAGTTTGGGTTTTGTTCGGAATTCTCACATTTATTATAATTGAAATCGTTTTCAACAATCAATATGACACAAATGATATGGTATTTAACGGCTCTTAAGTATTGATTAATTTGCTGAGTATTGTGACTAAATATAAAGTATTATGCAATAATTTACCGATTGATTTTAATAAAATGAAACTTTTTTTAATCAATAAGAATCATATGAAAGGAATGGCAAACAATGTTGGAAGTAATGAACGAAAAGAAAAATTAAAAAAATTTGATAAAAACAAAAATAATATAAGTTTAGCGAATGAATCGGTCAAAAGCAAACCAATCGAAACAATGGGTTATTTAAACTTGTTAGCGAATGGATTCGATAATTTTAGTCATGGATTGGCAGTTTCGGCCAGTTTTATGGCTAGCACTAAGGTATTGAGAGATAAGACATAAAAGAGAGAAATCGTAACTAAATATGAGTTGCGATCAAACAGATGGGACTTTTGACAACATTTGCAATAATAATCCACGAAATTCCACACGAATTGGGAGATTACGCTATTCTACTCGAGTCCGGGTTCACCAAATGGCAGGCAATTAAAGCACAATTACTCACATCGACTGTCGGTATAAGTGGCGCTGTTTTTGCCCTCACTTTCGATTACATCAATGAAGCAAACCTTCAGATCTGGATTCTGCCCATCACTTCCGGCGCGTTCCTCAACATCGCTCTCGTCAACATTTTACCACAACTGCTCCGGGAGGACAACCCCGGGTCCGGTCTACGCCAGAACGCGATTTCATTTTCAATACTAATTAAACTCTTCGTTGACTTTTGCAGAGAATCGATAAAACAACTGCTTATGATTGGACTCGGGATCGGCGTTATGGCAATTGTTAGTTCTATTGAATCATTCTTTTAATCTTTTCTATTGCACTCAATCTTTTCAATTGTTTTCAATGTTTTCATTTTTATATTATTTATTTAGTTTAAGTTTAATAAAATTTATTATTTTATAACTAAATTACAAAATTAATTCCATCATAATTTATTTTAAATCGTTTATTTATTCTAAAATGTTGATTAAATCAAACTATTATATTGTAATAAATACTTTTTTATACATAACAAACAATTTTAAGTCAATTTTTGTTTTAAAAAATGAAAACTCAATATAAAAATGTGAAATAGAATTAATTTAAGTAAAAATGCAAAACTATTTCGGTATTCGTTTCAAAAGTTTCAATTCATGTGATAACCAGATGGAGACCGAGAGGAGAGTCAGAGCCCCCGACTGATGCAAAGCGGCCAATGATTTCGGGACGTATAGCAAGAGAGTGAAGATCCCGAGACTCACCTGCAGGACCGTAACGGCCATTAAGGTGTTAACGGCCAGACGGGTTCGGGCGCTCAGAGGCAAACGTCTGGAATAAACCCAAAGAGCAGTTACGGCGCAAAAGACGGATTCGCCGAACAGTCTGTGATCGAACTGAACGGTTGTTGTGTTTTCGAAAAAGTTTATCCATTTTGGAGACAAACTAAGAATATCGGTTGGAATCCATCGGTCGGCCATTTTAGGCCAAGAATTATAAACCAAACCCGCGTCTAGTCCGGCAACGAGAGCACCCGATAGTGCAGTCACAAACACCAGGGCCTTAGTCATGTGCGCGAATCGCCGAAATTTAAGCAATTGTTGGCTGTTTTGTGTCTAAAAATTTAATTTAATTAGAAATTATTGATTCACTAAAACAATAGGACGACTGACCTGTGAGGCGGGCATCAGATGTGATAAACCCGACCATAAGAGTAGCGAATAGAAGACAAAAGCGGTGCCCAAGTGAGCGGCCAATCGGTAGTGACTCACTTTCGGCTCTCTTATGTATTCAGTTTTCTCTTCGAGTCCACTCTTAACCATAAGCCAACCCAAGACACCCTAAATGGGCACAAATCAGTCAATCTCTGCCATTCCTGTCATTCGTGCCGTTCGTATAAAAACTATTGCAGACCTGAAAGGCCAGAAGTGCTCCGAATAAGACAACTCTCGGTTTCATAGCTTTGGTAAACCAGTTCTTATACCAGAAAACGGCCGCCGGAATGAAGTAAAGGGCGCCTATAGTGCGGCCCAAAGAGCGGTGAAGGTATTCCATAAACCAAATCCATTTGAACTCTTCGAGAGTAATGTCTTTGTTTCGACTGAACTTATCGCACAATTCGGTAAATCAATTAAATTCGAGTCAAATAGCGGACAAAAGTCGTGTCATTTGTATTACATTTTGAATTCGGGAAACAACTTATATTTGTCGAACTCGAGCGCCCAGTGCTCGGCACTCATCGGCGGAAACTCTTTGAACGGATGCCAATCGACGATCGAAAGGCCCGAATTGGTGAGTCGAGTGACGCCACCGATGACAACAGTGGCGAATGTCATACCTCCGCAGCCGATCAGCCAAAAGCCAACACTCTTTCGCGCTTTCGCTGAAAGCGCTTCCAATTGCTGTCCATTCGATAGATTAGCGCTTTTGCGGACATTAACTGATTTGGAGAAACGGATCTATTCTTCGATTAGATTTCGATTCTCTTCGCATAAACTCTTCGAAAATACTTACGTTTTGAGACAATATTCTCGACTTAAAGCCGTTGTTTGCGATAGGATTTGTGATTCGCGTCAATGTCGAGCGAAAGAGCAGTGATTGCATCGTTGGGCCAATTCTTGTTAGCAATTATTTACCGAAACAACTGATTAATTGAATTAAATTTAAAGTCAACCCAAAGTTGGGTTCATTTCAGCGAATCATCGAAAACATGTGAAAAATCGGTTCGACGTCTGCCCTCTCCCGGAGACTCACATTTATTTGATCGTTAACTGTATATTATATTAAAATATACAGTGTACTTTTGGTTTGTTGAGTATTTATCATACAATGTACAGTAATGACAAATGAACTGTTTAGTTTAACCTTTTAATTTAATTTTTCTAATTTAATTCTAATAAAATGTTTTTAAAACACAATTAAAATTAGTACACAATTCAAGTGGAAATATAAACTAAATAATTGTATGGCTTTTATATTAAATAATAAATCGGTATTTTAATAAGGACTTATCTAGTTTAAATTTATTGAAATCTGCTTGGGTATTCTTTTTAATATTTCGGTATTTAAATACCGCACTGAATAATAATTGACATTCAGAAACACATACTACACCATCAGGTATAACTAAATTACAAATTAATATTGGCATGTACTGTAAAGTAGACGATTTTTACATATTAATCTTTAAAAACGGACCATAATTTTTAGCAAACGCGAATACATTTCTAATTATGTTAGCTTATTTTTAAAATGATTTAAAAATTAACATGCAGTATTAGATATTAAATTTATTACTAATCGTTGTAGACTAATTTTTATTATATTTATTCATAGTATGTTTTACATTAATTTAAAATTAAAATAGTTTACAGCATAAATAATTTATCAATAAATTAGCGACAGAGCATTGTAAAATATATTAATACCTGTATTAGCATTTGTTATATATTAATAAGCATTTGAATTAATGCATTGCAATATTGTAACCATGTTATAGTTATTTCATTTGAAAGATTATTCGTGCAATAAAGTTTTTTATTTACTTAAGTTAGCATGAAAAAATATATTAAAAGAAAAAACGTTATTACTAATTAAATAATATTTAGAAATTTTAAATACAGTTAAATATATTTATTTAGTAATAGATAACCAGTGATTACATTAATAAAATATACTAAACATGATAAATTTTAATCAATTTGAAAATCTAAAAAAACTGGAAATACAACAGAATTCATATATGCAATAATTGTTATCAATAAGTTTAATCAGTCCAAATAAAGCAACAACACAAATTTGGCAGAAAATCCGAACATTTCTATATATTGATGCTATACCATTAGAACAGCTCAATTGTGAATGGTAATTTAAATGGTTAAATCCCAAATCACTGATATTATATTATAGGAGAAATATGTTTAGATTGAATGCAAGATATTATTTCGTTTTAGCCATTATGTCAAAAATGTGTTTGGAATTTGGTTTTCAAAACTATGCATTGCTTTTGTTGATTGATCTAAAGTTAAATGCTATCAAATTTCTACATGCTATTTGTTTGTAATCAAACAAATGACAAATTCCGACAAATGTTTTCAATCAAATGTTTGTGAAAGAGAATACCCGAGTGAGCAACTGATACAGCATGAACAAATTTTAGCTTTTGGAAATATTTAGACTGATAAATTATTTTGGTAAAAATTTACGTTTGAAAATATGTAATTTAAAATTAGCAAATTATATTTTTGATAAAATTAAGTTAACTTTAAACTGTTTAGCATTGCGAGAGTGACAGTTGAAAGGCATAAGACATCAATCATTAGCGTATGACTAGTGAACTACAGAATAATTAAATAAATTTTAACGACAATTGTTTTGAAGACAATTGTTTGAAAGCAGTAATAACTTAAGCACTCGTTTGCTGTAATAGTTTCGAAGCGTTTCATAACTATTGAGATAATCGACGGAGAGTTCAATTGAGAGGCAATAATATTGTCACTGTTTTTATGCCCAACTGATTGAGGGAGTGGTGAACGAAACGGGACATTTGAACAGTAATTTAACATCAGTTTACACTGTTTATGCTGTTTGAGCTCCAGTGCTTCACATGTTGGTGCCATACAGTGTGGATATTCGGGTGCTGGTGCTCTCACTTACGCTTTTGCCACTCACACCAACTCTGCCTATTCTCGCAGTTCTTTCGCAGTTTTCGCGCAGTTTTACCAGTCGTTCAGAATTAGTCAAAACTGAATGAAACGAAAATATTTCTCTCATTTAATTGCTTTTGCTTTTGTTGCTTACGTTGTATTGTATGAAAACTTGTGATTAGCCGTAAACTCGAAACTTTCTACAAAGTTCTTCCAAGTTTTTCAGCTAATTTGTTCAGTTTGTTTGATATCTGATTTTGACTTATCAAGTGATACACAAAATTCAACTCAAAGTAAAAGACAAACAATAAGTTTTGTTTTGCGAAGAAGTTTTCCAAACAATAAAAACTAAGAAATTGTTTGATTTAATCTCAGATCATATCCGATCATCATTTGTAAAGGAAGTACAGCGACTATTAAGTGTATTAATTGACAAAAGGTTTATATAATAGCCGTTTGACTGCAATTGTGAATATCGGGCAAAATGTTAAACAACAAGAAATACGATTTAATGAGAAATGAATCGATTTATAGCGAATCGGCTTATAGTGAGAACGACGGCTGCCTTTCGGGACAATATCGAAGTCTAAGCATATCTCCGATTCCTTGCACTCGAATAAACAACTTTCTCAAGATATCAACGACTGATCCGCACGTCGACGCCACCACATATATGGCGAGCCTTCCTCTCGGGCCAGGAATGGCGCGAATGTCGTACCTCCCGCTCCACTTGAGCTCAAACGCGAAAGTTGAGAAAAACGCGAATTTGAATGTTTACTCGAAAGCGATTCATGTGATGCGAAAGGAGTTGTTTGATTTGCTACCCGAGTCCAAAGTAGATCCAGATGTCGTTCCTAAGCCAGGGTTAGTCGAAGACACTCCACTCCGCACTAGTATATGATTTACGAGTTATGCAGTGCATAGCGAGAACGCATGAAACTGAGCGACTCATGTAATCGCTGTCGCGAACTGCAAAACTCAATGCGTTTTGCGTTCACTTCGTTCTGAACACAACTTTTGATCTTTTAATTAAAGGAAAGTTTGCCAAACATTCAGTTCGGATGGAACGGATGGAACGACATATCCAACCGATTCACACACTGCTGGCCTTCAATTGAACAATAGGTCGAAAACAATTGGCGAGGAAGTGTTTCCGCGTTTACCGAACGACCCAAAGCCGCTATCGAACAGAAAAGGTAATAAACCCTATCGTAAGCACTCGTTAGCGCATAGCTGTGTAGCCGTACACGCATTCGGTACTGTTCTGTACTCGTCTACACTGCTTAAAACTAAAACTATTTACAACTGCTTAGAACTGCGCGGTCTGTATGATAAAAGATTTTCATATTTCATATAAAGCAAACCCAAACCGCGAGTGAGCTTTCGATAAGTTTAAGCCATAAGTTGTTGCGTTTAGACTGTTGTTTTTCTAGCCGTCGTGTTTATAAAGTACCTGTTTTTATCTCCAATGCAGACATTAATAGACTCGAACGCTAACCAAACAATCGCTCACAAGCGGTGCGATCGCAGTCTTCCGGTCGCTATACACCACTGCCCGCTCTCTAACCCATACTTCTCTACAAAAGCGTCGAAATAATCGTTTCTATCGTTCGCTAGTATTTCACATTCAACTCGAGTACTCTTTTCGGCACTGAATTAGTTTTTGGTTTGAAATAATTGTCTAATTATTTCTATGCAAATCAAAGCACATCTACTCTTCGAACCTCTCAAACATCTACATTATGTACAGTATATTAAAAACAAGTAAAACAATAGGAAAAAAGGTTGACCTCTATTATGCCGTTATCTGCAAAGGTTATCATATCTGTGCGCTATTATTGCACACAAACACATATTACGAGAAATTGTATTATTATTATTGCATTACTAATACATATTTATTGTTCGCCTGTATTGAGCGTTGCATTGATTTTCTATAACTCTATTTCCTGACCCGTATTCCACAAATATTGCATAACTTGTGTGAAAAGATTTTAATTTTAGTTCTAAACTTAGGCCACAAATGAATATTTCCATTATTGGGTTAATTATAAACTGCGACCAAAACTTTTGCGCGAATTTGAATATCAAATTGAATGACTGCTAATGAAAATACGAGGAAATATGAGAATATAAAGAGCGTACGACTCGCAGACGCACTGTTAGGGCAGAACTGCAGCACTTCTTAGCGCAGATTTAATGAGAGGTCTGTTAGTTCGCGAATAAAAGATTTGGGTTTTGGTTCGTTTGATAGCAAGTCGTCAGGTTTTGGCGAATCTGCCCATTACTGCAACAGTCAAACCCATAGCACAACTCACAGCACAACTCATATCCAACTCAATACTCGATGCTTCGACACATACCGTATGAAAATGTTTTATCGGTTTCTTTGCAAACAACAAATTACTTGTTTTTTCATCACTTGGCTTCAGTTCGCGACTAAAAAATCTTTCCATGTTTCGAGTGTTTGATTTGATTTAATTTTTTTCTCGAAAAACTTTATTTTGTTATTAATAACTGATTTGTATTTAATTAAGAAAAAGTAGTGAATAGATCATTCATCTGCAGATACGGTCTGTTTATTTAGTTTCTCTATAGATATTAAAATAGAAAATAATTGGTTTGAGTGATACGATAGACTCGTTTGGTTCGAACTCATCGAATCTGTCGAACGCTTCAAACATATGGAAAGTTTGACTTTTATACTGACCGGCGCTAAGCTCTTACCAAACCTTAGCTCTGGATTACCTGCAGGTAATTGCCATTCAATTTCTTTACCCGTTATTGTGATTGTTATCAAAAGTTGACGACAAATCTCAGCTTAATTCAGTTCTCACCTGGTATGATTTTTATATTTACTTTTATACAAGTTATAAGTTACTTTCTATTAATTACATTTATAATTTTGATAAATTTGTTTATTTGACTAAATTTATGATTTATTGAGTCTAATTGATTTAGTCAATAGAATTTATAAATAAATCTAGAAAATTACAAATTGTTTTTTAAATAATTAACTTATTATAATGTTTAATTTTAAGCTTCTGTTACTTTATTTTTTATAAGCAGTACACATTTTATTAATTAAAGTTTATTTAAAAATACTGCTCTTAAAGCTTAAAAATTTGTTTTATTTAAATGATAATTTGTAGTTAAAATTGTTTTTTAATTAGTTTAGTTTTTACTGTTTTCTATTTAAAATAATTATCGCAAAATTATCATCTTAGAACAATTATGCAATCTTCTATAATTAAAAACACAGTAATTGAAATAATTTGGATTATTTTTCAACTTTCTTATCGTTAGTTTAAGCTTAAAAGTTATGGTTTAAAAGATTTTTTGTAGGAAAGAAGAACAATATTTTTGTTTAACAAATTACTTACAGTATATACTATATACTTATATTTTTAACAATAAGTAATTTAAATTAGTTAACAAGTGTAATTTATACTTGTATTCAGTATTTATTTATATTCATATAGGGAAAATAGTATATAACACGTATAACACGTATTGTTAACAAGCATAATATTTTTTAATAATAAATAATTTTTTAATATTCGAATTTATTAATTTTTACAGTTTGATATAGAAAAAAACAGTTTTGGTTTTTGATTATTTAGTTTTATCTCAAGAGTAGGCCAAACAATGAGTATTTATAATTTATGTGTGAGATTACAAAAATAAATTTTGATTGTGCTAGATTCTATGCTTATCGTATAAAATAATAGCCCTTTTCTCACTTTAATTATCTTAACATAAAGATATTTATCTGATTTAATTATCAGACAAAAACTCGTCAAACTTGTCTTAATTAAGCATTTCATTTCTGATAACGAACAACAAATCGAAAATGTTTTTTGTTTTATTATTTGTTGAAGTTGAAGGTGGCCGGCTTTTGCTTTGTAGATAGATACAATGTTAAGTTTAATTGATTTAGAAATTAAACTTACTACGAATACTTAGAAACTTATTTTTATATTAATAGTTTTTTGTTTTATTTTTATTACAAGAATAACTTATACAGTATTTCCCATAGCATTAAAACTGCTTATTAGATCACAACTTATGTCAGACACAGTAAAACTCAAGTAAAACAAATTGCAGACAAAAACTATTTAAATTAGACATTGGAAAACATTTTTCATTAATTTGTTTAAACATACTTTAATTTAACTTACATTTATATTTTATAGTAACATTCTTAATATATTTACTGATATGTTATTATTATTATTATGCAATGCGACTTATTTGTTTCAAAAGAGTATTTAAATTAGTTAATTAAACAATTCATATTTAATTTTTAAATTATCTTGGC
>JAQIXC010000990.1:0-17748 GCA_034697605.1 Metabelba pulverosa
AAGACGCTTACCGAAGAGGTGACTATAAACGGAATCGGGAGAAGAACCAGAGGAATGAGCCAGGCAAATACAAAGCTCCTAACCGCCCAAAGCTCTTCCATTGAAAACATATTGCCTTAACTGGTCTTCGATCTCGTCGTCCAATAAGTAAAATGTGAATAATAGGAGAAAATTATAAAATTTAGTTTTGTATAGACTTCGACTCATTAAATGATGTGTTCAATGAATTTAAGTGCAAATAAATGTTTGTTCGAAACCAAAAACGTTTCGATTATTACTCTTTTTTACTCATATTAGTTGAGTAACTATTGAGTGAACGGAAAGTTTTCTTCGGATCAGTTTCGAGCTCTCGAACCACTATTTATATGATTTGATTCGATTCTATTCACGTGTTCTCTAACGTCAATAACAGTTATCGCGACTATAACGACAAAAAGAGATAGAAATATGAATTCCGTTTTCGCAGTTTTCATATACATAAGCCGTTTGTCTGATATATCACTTGTGTTGGCAAAAGACCTAAACCCAATCCAGACGTTTTGGGCTCTTATGAGATGATTATAAATTTAAACAATAAAAATTTTACAAATTAATAATTTTATTAAGCGAATACATATATAAAATTTTGTGCACTTATTGATTTTTTTATTGGAGTTCAATTTTGCAATTTTATTTAATTGAAATTTATTGAAAATCTGATTAGTATTCCATCATAAGACTAATGTTAATGATTAGTGCAATTTGTTTATTGTTTTTTTGGTTAATTTGCCAATTTATTGTGTATTTTGTAGGTTAGAGTCGAGTTAATCGATTGATATAATCAGTAAACGTAATGAACGTAAATGAGGAGACAATGATTGCCTCAACTTTGGTCTATACTGTTCTGTAGTTTTTTAACACTTGTTGTGAACTCCTAGAGAGAGAAAAAGCATTTAAGCTTTCAATTAATATGGACTTTAAGCTGAATTTTATTGCGAAATACTTCTGTATTGTTTGGATATTTTTCCTGTTTATTACGATAAGAGAACTCTCGACAATTTTTTTTCATTTAACGTAATGCAATTGTACAAATAGTATTCAATAATCCAAACAAAATAGTATCTGAGTAAAATATATTATCGTATTCATAATTAAAAAATAGGCCGGTCCAATAATTGGTTAAATACCAATACACTATTTTGTATCAATAAAAATGTGCAATTTATCAATATAAATGCTAAGAAATGAACTAACGCCTCAATATTTCTAATTTATCAAGATCAGATTGAGTAAACATTATGCATAGCACAAAAAAAGTTTAGCGTATAGTGCATTATGCACTGTACTTAAAAAAATGTTATCATTTTATTTTATTGAAGTTAAGAAACTGTACTAATTCTACATTTAATGCTAATTACATTTTTGCGGAAATTTTTCGGTTTTGTTTCTGCAGTTTCCGTCAATTTTCTCAAATGTTTTGTTTATTAATTTGAAAATAAATAATTTAAGACTAAAATTAGACAATATTTGCTTTAAATAATCTTGTTTATTTTGGCTGAAAATAAATGTAGATTTCGCATCATTTTCTCTTCTAAGCTATGTATCTGAACAAAGTATAAATTACAAAATACTGTATATACAGTAGTTTGTTAAAATGTGTCCTAATTTAATAATGGCAGAAATATTTGCATTTTCATTAGCCTGTAATCAGTAAAGCAATAATAAAATCGAAAGTGATCAATTAAGAAGGTAATTTTTAAAAACAATGTATAAATTAATCCAAAGTTAAAAAAATAAGATTCTTTAGTCAAGAAATAAATACAAGAAAAGCCTTCGATTTGTTTAGAGGTTTGGAAAACAATACTAAAAACAAATAACTTATTAATCAATTACTGTTTGACCGGAATATTATGCATTCGTACTTGAATTGTAAGCATTTGTAAATTTATAACTAACTTACAAATATAGAAAATATTTGCGATTAAAAACCTTATAATTACAAAATAATGACTTTAATTATACAACATTCTTACACCTCTTAAACGATATTCAGATTCCAAAACACGTTTTTGAAGAACTTGTCAATTGAATTACGAAAAAATGTTTAAATACATCAAAAGTCATACATAATTTGATTGTTTTGCCTAAGAATGTAATTTTCGAAAACCAAACGCCAAGTGTATCATAGACTCCAAGATCACAACTCAAGCCGTGATTTCTCTCCAAAACCTATTCATATACTAAATAAACAAAAAACTTCTTTTCATTCAATCGATTTGAATGACAAGTTTGACTAAACGTTTAATGAAAGTACGAGAGACTCAGTAAACCTAATGAAGAACTTTATGTCATTTAAGCAAGTGCAAATATAAGTATGAGTAAAACAAATGTTTTTGGAGAACTATCCGATCGACTACACAGTACTTGATTGAGTAGAAGAGTCAGTGTTTTTGGAGAATAGGTTTCATCCCTTTCGGCCTTCGGTTCGAAAACGTATAAAAAATTCTCAAAAACTCTTTCGTTTAGTTTCGACGAGAATCGAGACGTTCGAACTTCAAAGTCAATACTATTCACTATTAGCACTAGCACGTTGCTTTTTTGTTTTTGCCTAATTACCCACTTGGGTTTTGGTCTTGTATATAAATCTCGATTTTATGTTCTAGTCTGTAGTGCACATAAAAACATTGATTGTTAAGTAATTTTGAGAATAATAGCAATAAATAAGTGAAAACGCGATTCAATGGAACGAATGATAAATTCGACGGCAATTACATCAATGAATCCGATCCACGGTTTGCTGCGAAGCGCCCGAAACCTCAAGTCTAATGCACTCATCGACGAGCACTTCCTGTTCCGGGAGGGCTGTTGGCAGCTGCTGACCATACTCGGGTGCTACCTCCTGTTCGCCACAGTGGTCGGCCCGCGACTGATGGCCAACCGAAAGCCGTTCGAACTGCGGCGACCGATCTTCGTCTACAATGTAGTGATGGTTGTCCTGAATATCTACTTCTTCTTCGCCTCAGTCGGCGCCTACGAGTTCGGCACCGCTTTAATGAACTTCCAGTACCCGTCGAACGACGCGAAGCACATGTCGCCCGAAGACGAGCGTCGACTCAATTTCGTCTATTGGTACTTCTTGTCGAAGATAATCGACTTAACCGATACCGTCTTCTTCGTACTGCGCAAGAAGTGGTCGCAAGTGAGTCCATTGCATCTCTACCACCACTCGTCGGTGCCGTTCTGCGTATGGCTGGCCGTGCGGTACGCGCCGACCGCCGGCGTGAACGGCATATTCCCGATCTTCAACTCTGTGGTTCACGTCCTGATGTACACCTACTACGCGCTGTCGGCGTTCGGCCCGTCCGTCCAGAAGTACCTTTGGTGGAAGCGCTACATCACTCAGATCCAACTGATCCAATTCGTCATATTCTTCGTCTACAGCATGACGTATCTGATCCGACAGACCGGTTGGCCGTCGGTGATGATCGCCACTGCCGTCGCGCAGCCGCCGCTCTATCTCTTTATGTTCAGTTCGTTCTATTTGAATACGTACTGCAGAAACAAACTGCAACTCAACGGCAAAAAACATAATTAGATCCCATTTCGCATCAAATCCTAACATTTTTGCTCTTTTTGTTGTTTAATTGTCTTTCATTGAAGTTTTTATAAGCATTTGTTTTATTTTCATATTATTTATTATATTTTCTAAACATTTTCTTTTAATAGTTTTATATTATTTTAAATCAAAGTCTTTTTTTATATATTACTGGATAACTAAAAAGTAATTATGCAGTAATTGAATTTTTACATGCTTGAATATTTTCCACCGATAATATTGATTGAATACTCGATTTTTTATATATAGATCTTTTATTTATGTTTTTGCCATTTGATTGAAATTAAAGACAAATAAAAAAGTTTTTGATATCTAATATTGTAAAACACTTTCGATTGTTGTCTTTATTGCAATTAAAGTGTGAATTGTTTGAAATGCTTGAGTGCTTCTCAAACGCCAATAACTGGTTTTCGCTGTTCGAGCGTAGGCTCATGTCTTTTATTCATGTTTAAAATAATAAAAAAAACCAATATTTAATAATAATTATTTTTAGTCCACAATCAAACAATTTGTTCGATGAGTATAAAAGCGTTAATTGGTTTCAATCAAAAATTTTCCGCAAAATTCAATTGACTTTCAATTGATTTATTCGACCCGGACTTGAAAAAACATGTTTTAACTTTGAAAAAAATGAGCAAATTTTGATAACGTGTGTCGTCATTGTTTCTAGGCTAAATTTAGTGGCGGTGAGGCTTTTCCCTTGATTATCATGTTGGTTTTAGTACATAAACGAAAACCAACATTGAGGTACTTTTTTCTCGCATGCCAAATCAATATTCACATTTTAAGTACTAATTTTAATAATTTATTGCAAATAAACGTTAAAATTTAGCACTGATAAAATTTATATCTAATGTAATAAAAAAATAATAATTTGTTTAAAATGAATCAGTTTATTAATTTGTACTAAAGCTATGCGTAATTTCATTTCCTATACAAATGGCCTAGAGCATTTTGGTGAAATAATCGCACGTTTATGCTTATTAGACTTTTGATTCATGATCTCGATAATCTTCACATGTTACTATTTGATTAAATTAGAAAGTAATTACATTGGAATTGCTAAATTACGAGAAATAAAATATAATTGCCTTAAAAAAAGAGTTGGTATTAAATATATTAATACAAAGATTTGAATAAAAATAATTCGCAAAACGATTAAACACTACTATAAAAGTTCGAATACTAATCGACTACTAATCGAAAGTTTCAAAAAAGATTGCAATTCTCGATCAAAATAGGAATTGAATAATAAAAAAGACAGTTTGTCTCAACAGTAAATGAAGTCAAAAGTTTATCTAGAACAAAATCCAAACAAACAGGTATTCGATTCGCAAAAATCCCAATTTTCGCCATCAATGACAGTCGCAGTCGCGTTACACATATTTAGGAAACCGTTTCGCTCGTCGTCTCCGATCGACACACCGATTGAAAACGAGTAGTGAAAGCGATAATTGTCTTTCGACTCGAGATAGCGTACTGTAGAGTGAAAACAAAAGTGGCATAACTTATGCGCGAATTCGAGTTTTCATATTTGTTTCCAACGATCAGGTCCTTCGCATTTCGATTGTTTGGATTTATGCGAAAAAATGTGATTAACAGTCGTAATGTGTTTGGGTTTTGAGAGAAAAGTAGAAAAAATATTATCAAACAGTGAGTTATCATTCAATAAATTGAGTGAATGTTTATTTGATTTCTGCTGTCAATAGCGTTACGAAGAGTGAAAACCTGTTGAATGTGAAGGACTCTAATGACTCTATTGGACGCATAGCTGAGAAAACGACGGTTAGGACTGAGAGGATAGTAAAGGAGTGAAAGGAGTGGTACTATTGTTTCAAACAGTACTGTCTTAATACGTGCGCCGATCCGACCAAACAAATCGAAGAAAATTCATATTTGAAAAGTCGTCGACGAGAAGGTGAAAAGAGGAGGAATAGAGAGGGAGAGTGAAAGAGAGAGACTCGCGGTTTACGCACATTCGCTTCAAATAAGGATTTGAAATATAAATATATTGTCGAAGTTGTCGGTTGTCTGTGAATTAAACACTAAATATAACACAAATTTTTTATTCACTTAACTGCGAGTATAAAGTCGAGTGTTTTTTATTTGACTAAAAGTTTTTTCGATTAATTTTTTCATTGAAACTCGACTTTAAGAGACTGTAAGCGCGAAGAGAGTGGCAAACATTGTTGAGTTTATGATACAGAGAGGCTGACTAACTGTGCAAACTATTTGACAATTCAAGTGCTGTTTGTATTAATAATTAACTAATTGTTTGATTTGTGAAATCGATCGCCAATTATGAGCGCAAACTCTTCGGCACCGATGGCGGCGATAGATCTCAGCCATAGTAATGGTCTTAACTATTATCTCTACCAATATTGGCGAGAAGTGGGCGATCACCGCACGGCCGACTACCCGCTCATACGCGACGGGCCGTGGCTCGTGCTCACCATAATGGCCAGTTACTTCATATTCGTGCGCAAGATCGGGCCGGACATCATGAAGTCGCGCGAACCGTTCAATCTGCGCGGCGTTCTCCTCGTCTACAACCTGGCGATGGTTGTGGCCAACGCCTACTTCTTCGTCCAGTCCCTCGAGTGGATCCGATACGGGTCGGCGCTACTCGACTTCCGGTTCCCGTCGAAAGACGACTACTCGCCGGCAGTGCAGCGCCACATCTGGACGTTCTATCTCTACTACATCACCAAATTCGTCGACCTCTTCGACACAGTCTTCTTCATACTGCGCAAGAAGTACTCGCAGATCACGGCGCTGCACCTGTACCACCACACGGTGGTGCCGCTGCTCGGTTGGCTCACGTTCTGGTACCGCTTCAACGTGCCGTCCATCACACTGTTCGCGTTCCTCAACTCCCTGGTCCATGTGCTCATGTACTCGTACTACACGCTGTCGGCGTTCGGGCCGCGCGTCCAGAAGTACTTGTGGTGGAAGCGCTACATCACGCAGCTCCAGCTGCTCCAGTTCTGCGCGTTCGGCGCCTACGGCACGCTCGTCAAGATCTTCCACAGCGGCTACCCGTCCCTCGCCTTCTGGACCGCATACTCGCAATCGATTCTCTTCTTCTATATGTTCATCAAATTCTACTTCAAATCCTATTGTAAGCGAAAGAATGGAAAACAGTTCTGAACTTTCGGTTCAAACAAAACACGAAAACAAAATCCATTCAATTATTACATCAAATCAATCAAATCGTATACTTATGTCATAATAGCCGTACTATTATCGCTCGTATCTGTTCGCCAATTATTTTTTACAACAAAATTAAGTTTTTTTTTACAAATCATTTACATATTTTTACTTTTATTGTAATTGTTTTAATATAATAATCAAATCAATAAAAAGTTTTGTCGTCTAATTATTTCCGGGATATTTCAAAAATACCTTTTCGTTCGATAATTAACGCTCGCATTGATACACAACCGAAGCGTATTGAAACAGTACAGTATAATTCATTTTGGCATGTTTGTCGCAAAGTGCGAAAATAGCATACATATTAAAGCTTAGAATTTAAACAATGCAATGCACGTAACATTGTAATGTTTCGTGTATTACCTAATAGTGTACTGTGTAATTACTGTATACACACAATTTGTTCAATGCATTCGTATGTTTGCTTAAAGTTTTTGTAAGAACTGATATTTACTTTTATTTTTAGTTCAAAAACGATTTTCACTGCAAATAAAACAATTTGTTTAAAAAGTCTAATAAACACTTGAAAATTCAAGGAATTGGTAGTAATTTGGAAATTAAATGTTTGAGAAAATCGAGAGAAAATACAAATCGCGATAAAAAAAGGTTCGAAACGAAGCGATTAATTGCAGAAATAGTTTTGCATTTTTGCGACAAAACGAGAGTTTATTTGTTAAAAGTTTTCGAAATGATGTGAAAATATCGCGCCTTCTCTTCGGTTCAATGTCTCGCACGCCTGCTGTACGTTGTTGGTCATGGGTCCCGGGCCACAGCTGAACACACCTACGCGGGTCACCTGCAGCACAGTTCACTATTAGCTCATAGTTTCAGTTAATACGAGTAAGTGTTAGATAAAAGTGAAGAGTAGTTTCAAATGAAATACTATTAGTATACTGAGTAGTTTTAAAAGTTTGAACAGTATTAAATGAACGAAACGTTGTGCTAACATTCGGGTGTTCCTGTTGCAGGGAATCGAGAAATACAGTGAAATTAGGTCTTCCGAAGTGGGTCTTCGCTTTGAGGCCTGTGAACAGACTTCGATTGGATATGCGCTGGAAATGCCGTTCGCATATGTACTGCAATACACGTAAAGCACAAAACAATTTCAGTTTCGCTCGCAGTTCGCGAACATCACTCGTCTCTCAATTGTCTCTCTTTTCACTCAAACAGCGTTCGGTGCCAACACTGTTGGCTATTATAGCCTGAGCTGAGAGACAGGTTTCGGAAAGCCTTACCAACATTGTAGTCCTCAGATCAAACTTCTCGTAGAATTGCGTAATAAATATATGTGTTGTCAACAGATTCGATGTGTCCTTCTCTTCCGTGTCTTTAATCACATCCGATAGCCATTCGAAGTGCTTCTGAGTTCGAGTCACCCAAAGAAAGTAAACCTAAAAACAGATTCAAAAACAATTCAATTCTCGAAATCTTTTCCTCACATGAGATATGAAAATCGAAATACTTTTTTGCAATTAATCTTTAAATTAGTTCCGGCTCTGAATGCAATGTCTTTGAGGATTGAAGCAAACGGAGTGACACCAATACCACCGCCGACGAGCACCGATACGTCAAACTTAAGCCAGTCTTGATGTCCCTCACCGTACGGCCCGTCCAGATAGAGCTTTGGATAGGCATGCGATCCGAGATTATTCGGGTCGTAGGTCTGGCGTAAATTCTTAGTGAACGGACCGACGGCCCGAATAAAGAGCGACAGATTGTCTTCGTGTGGCGCAGAGGCCAGAGTGAAGGGATGGTATTCACTGCTACTGAGCGCCAAACATGCGATTCGTACCCATTGGCCGCTCTTGTAGTCGAAACCTGGCGGTCGCTTAAACTCGAGATGAGTGACATCTGACGGGTGCAGAACCGCCCGAATTACCGATATTTCCACTTTCTTTCGGCTGACACTTATGAGCCGATCGATTGTAAATAAAATCTATTATCGAATCAAAAATAGACAAACATTTAGTTAATTACAAAATTCAATATTAATTTCGTTAATATCGACTGACAATAGGAACCGAGAAGTAGTTATAAAAGATCGGCGGCTGTACTAAACGGCCCAAACCGTGCAGAACCATCAGAATGTATAATATCGGGTAGAGGTTATGTGTGGCCCAGAAGGCGTTGAAGATATTACGTCTCGAGTACTGAATGGCGAAGACATACATCAGTAGAAGCAAACAGAGCAGCAAAACGCCTGTAATGCCGGTTATTGTCTGCCAACACCAGTAATGGAATTTCGGCAATTCGTCCGAACTATTCGCCAATAAATACAATTAATAGCAAGGTGATCTATCTATATTCACTAAATACTGATCAATTATAGCTTACTAGCGATAAAACTCGCGAAAGAGGCAGAAGTTATCATCAGGTGTTTGTGTGGAGATGTGATAAAAGTTGATTCCGTGGCCGACGGAATGGATTACTTCAATTGAAATATTTTGTTAAAAACAATCAAACGATTAAGTCGTCTATAAGTTGAGTACCCGAAGCAAGGAATGCCCAAAAGGCGATGTATTTGTGGAAACTAACGGCGCCGTCGAATGGCACGAATCGGTGCAGAAAAGTCTCTCTCAAAAAGGTTATGATATTTCGACACATTGTCAGCAGAATTGTTGAATAACAGAACATCTGAACACTGGCCGCGCCTCGGGTTACCGTCACTCCCAGGCCTGCAATCTGTCGCAAACCGCCCTCTTCTCGCAGATATGTATACGCTTTGTAGCAAAAATTAAAACACAATTAAAGTAACTATTAGCGGTATATAGAAATAAAAACTTGTTTAAATCATGTAAATGTATTATATAGACAAACTGTAGGCCTTTTCCAGGAATATAATCAAAACGATTGTCGTATAGACTGTAAGCCAGAAGATCTCTAACTTGTATTCATCGACAAAGCGCTTCCATCGGGTCAGCCATTCGGGACTCGACGTAACCTCATGGGTCTCTACTCTCAACAGAGACGGTCCGGTCTTCTGTTGCGCATTCGGTTTGGTTCTCAGCTTCGCATCTGTTTTCGGGTCAAAGTTAGGCGAAGAGCCGCCGAAATAGCTGTAGGCTCTGATCAGCGTATCGTTGGCGCGAAGTAAAGCGCTTTGGCGTCGACTCGCGGCCGAACTCGTTATCTCTTGAGCGGCGCTCACTGTCCACACAAAATGAGATCAAATTTTGCGAACAAAACTCCAAACGAGTGTATGATTAGGAGAAATACCGTCGAAATTGAGTTCCGCATATCCGAGCTCTTCCTTGTAATCGCCCAATAGTTTCTGAAAGTCATCGAAAGTCAACTCCTGGCGACTCCTGAGTCCAGCGCTTCGAAACATAGACCCAATCACTTCGTCCATCTGTTGGCCCGAAATGCTCTGATTGGCCAATTCGAGCATCGATTTGATCATTAGCTTAAACTCATCGACCGTCAACTTTCCCGTCCGGTTCATGTCATACATATCGAACATGAGTTTCGCCTTTTGATCGGCCGTTCCCTTCGCGAAGATTATGATCATATCGAGGAATTCGCGGAACGAGATGTAGCCGTTGTTGTCCTTATCGACTAAAGCGAACATTTGCTGAATGAACGTCGAGTCGGGTCTCATGGAGAGGGCGTCGGCGAACTCGAATTGAGTCAATTCGGTGTTAATCACCTCTTTCGCCGTTTTTACGTTCAACTGCTCTTTAGTCTTCACTTTGAATGCCTTTTCAGATTCAAATTAAAAATGTCATGATCAAATGTCAGAAATAACGGTTGAGTTAATCTGAAATGTGGATTACATGGGAGAAGACAACTCTGAAGAACTGTTCCAAATGCTTCTGTCGCTTCTCCTTAGTGTAGGCCGTATTGAGAATAGTCTTCACATCGGATTCAATCCGTTCCCTCCCGACACCGATCTCTTCGAGGAACAGTTCGATTTTCGAGGTAAACCTCTCCCTATCGTAATACGAGTCGAACTTCAAGACCAGATCGTATTCCTTCGCCACTTTGATGCACAGGTAGTCCTGCGCCCGATTGGCGCTCACTTGCAGTTCGATCGAAGTGGCGTCGCGTAAGTCAATACTCCGAACGGCTTTCAAACCGCTCTCGAGTTTTACGAAAATGTATTTTTTTGGTACATTCAACTGAATCTGAACGGCTCGTAGGCCTTCCCTCCGACCGACCCATTCCTGGCCTACAGATATATATATTATAGGAAGGTTTGGACCAAAATAGCAAATGCAATGTCAGACCTAAAGTGATGTCTTCATTGAGAGTCATCCTCTTCTTTCTCGACGCACTCTTTCTCAACCTCTCATTCGCCGTCGATCGCCGGTCGGCCAGACATCTGAGCGCCAGAACACAAACGATACCAAAGACACCGATGCCGAAGAATGTAAGCGCATAACTGTATTCACTGCCGATAATGTAGTCGAATGTATGCGCTTTCGTACAGTTGCTATCGCGTACGCGGGTCCGGGTGACGGCGCCCACCGATACGCACGTCTCTCTCGTATTGTCCGCAATATTAGTGACGCATTGGTATGAATGCATTTTCGCTAATATTTCCTGACATCGGCCGGGTATGCGATTCGATTGCTCTTAAAATATACCAATAATTTACACAATTAATGTATATATAATTATATGTTGGATATATAAACTTTATATTGATAATAAAGTACGGTAAATGTAAAAATAATGACCAAGATACCTGTCGGTAATTGAAAGAGTTTTGGTTGAATTTGACTTTCGCTTATATTGGTTATACTCGCGATTATGTCATAAATTGTCAATTGTTTTAATCGCGAAATCTCTTCTTTCGTAAATAGTCTAAAATTATGTCCAATTTTAGTAGAAAATCTTAGCATGATGTCTTCAATTTAATTTACCCGTTCCTATCATTTTCGAACCAAAACCGATCGCCATCTCTAATACGTCTAAACTGATTGGTAATAATGTGCGTGAATAGCGGTCCCGGCCCGTACCCAGTCGTCTCCATCAGCCCTCCCACCCATATGTCTATCTTATCCGTACCGTTATTATAGATCGTTTTCGCCTTATCTAATAAAATCTAGAGGTTTGCCAATATTATCAATACATAATGTATAGTGTATCATGATTTATTATCTAAATGACAGATATTTACCGAATTGTTGCCGAAATTAAACTTCCAAAGAGTTTGGGCGATGTCTTCAATACGCTGTTGGCCGACGTCTTCCTTATCTAAACCTAACTCTCTTCTAGCGGTCAAATAGTCGGGTAATCCGTGATCTCGGCCTACAATACAATCATTCAATTCAATTGATAATTGCGTTAAAATCAAACAATTTATTCCAAATCGCAAAACCTCTTTGAATATTAATGGCCATTAGATCTCTTCGGGTGAACTCCAATGGCCCGAAAACACTTCCGCGAAGATCTTCGACGACTACATTGTCCTCCGCTTCTGCCGGTTGTGACGACAAACCCATAATTAGCTCTTCGAAGCCATTCCTCTCCAAGTGCTCCAACGGCTTCCAATAGCTATTACAGGTGCGGACGATAAACTTGTGTGGGTTAGGGGTGTCCAGCCTCTCCACCGAAGAGCAGTCGCCGTTGCGCTTAATGCCGCCGGCGGTCACCAACGTGTGGCCGAACCGAAAGGCCGCCGATTGAAACATCGCTGATATTTGCGGATCAATACTCGAATCATAACCAGTATATTCGGGTAATGGTCGGCCCAACAGCACCGGCAGCCACTCGTTCACAACAATCTGTTGATGGGACGCAATGACCCACTTTCGGGCCTCATTGTACACCTTATCGTCGCTCCAATCGGGATATTGCGAAGAGATCTGTTGCGCCAAATGGTTGTGCCATCGGAACCATATGATTCCCATTGTTAGGAGAAACGGGTTTTCATGTCCGCGCGGATTACCCAACCCTTACAGCAAATGTGACAATAGTTTGGATTAAAGACAAAACACAATACTTCGTATAAGATGTAGAAAACTAACTAAAAAATCGCGACGACGGCAGTAGTCGAGGACTCGGCTGTGTCTTCGAGTTGCCGATCTGTCTGTCCGGGCCGGCAGGTGGGGGCGGATTGAAGAGCGGAAGTCTAATATCATTGAGAAGAGGGAATTCACTCCTATTGCCAATCGACGCGAGTTCTCCTCTTTTGTGTTTCCCGAAAGAGCGCAGAGCGTCTGACCAGCCCTTCGACGTGCCGTACATTAGGCCGCCGTCGAGCCAAGGCGTCACTTCATTGAGCTGTTGGCGCGGACTGTTCGGCGACCGACTGCTTCGGGTGTCGTATCGAGTGCGCAAAAACGGCATCTCTGTGTGCCCTGTGCTGTGACTAAACTTTTGGCGAATGCCCTTTTCATCAAGCACGGTTTTCGGTATCGGTATGTTGAAGTACTCGGGCGCGCACCCGGCGTTCTGCGCGTCCAGTATCTCCTCCACCACCTGTTGGCCGAAAAACACAAAGAATGCCGTCTTTCCGGTCCTCGAATGGTTGCCCATCTCTCCTCTCATGAAAGCCTCCGATAGTTCAATAGGATTCGGTCGGTCGGCACCCGACGGTCGGTATACGCCGTCCGAGTACTTCGGAAACACTAATCGCATGAGTGGTTGATCTGAAACATCGCAAGGCTTTGGTATTAAAGATTGTTCATAATTCGCGTCAATCGCTGTTTACCGACGGCGCCAAGACTGGGTCGGGCGATGTTGTTGAACCAGCCGTCGTAGCCCTCGTACTCGATCTGCTGCCCAACCGGTCTCCCTCTCCCGCCCGACCCATACAATAGCCATTTCGGCACACCTTTCGCCTTTGGTTTCGCACTATTGCTAACTGAGTCTCCTATTCGGGTCAAACAAATCAATTGATTAGTACAACAGTATAAACAGTATAAATTATTATAGTACAGGGTAAGTTTTGCAATTAAGTTTAATCATTAATTTATTAATCAACACAATTGTAGAGATAGTTAACCGTATTTTTCCACAGCATTACAGTCGTGTATTACGCGAACTGTTGACTCGAATTTTTTGCCATTTTAGACATGCAATTGGCAATGCGTCGATCCACTGCCATGCTACTTTTTACAGTTTCATTATCAAAGAAAACTTTATTCAACTATACTGGACATTTTACGACACTTTAAATGGCAAAATTATTTCTAAATACATTTTTTTAAATTAACTTATTTGATTAGTTTTACCTTTCAAACAATGTTAGTTAAATTTTTAAAACTTTAAGTTTCCTATCTAAAATTATACATGGCAAATTATATGAAATATCAATTTTATAACATGGACTATGATATAATAAACCTAAATTTTAAGCAAATATTGCAATTCAAACCATTTTGCGAGTCCTGTCGAGTGGTTCGGATGCCTTCGGTCGCAGCGGTCGGTTGCCTTCGAACTGTCGATGCAGTAGTCGCCGGCACTTCGGGTTCGCCGTTCGGATCGGCATAATCGTCGACAATCTCTACGAACTCATTCGACTCAGTGGTTGTCGTCGTTTGGCGTCTCGTTTGGCCCCTTCGCTGACAATCGCATAAACTATTGATTAGAACGAAAATTAAGCAAAACTTGACTCTCATATTGAAAACGCGAGTTAAAGAAAGTGACAAAACTGTGTCAATAGCTTAGATGCGAAAATTGAATCGAAGGAAACGCGGGTTTCCGCTCTCTCCACGTTCAGGATATGCAGAGATAAACATGCTGACATTTTTATACAATTTAAATTTCTATTCTATGTTTAGATTTAAATGCAAATAAATTTGAATTTTTGTGTAATTAAAACTTAATTTTGTTAATTAAAAAAATATTTCTAAAAACTTATAAAAATTTTTCTAGTGGTTAAACCATTGATTAAATAATTTTACATGATACAAAGTAACTATTAAGAGTTCCCCCTCTTTGCTCATCACCAAAGGATATCCAAGAATTTAGTGTGACTTTTATTTTTAATGTTTATTTAACAAACTAGAAATACAAAGTAGTCATCAAAGTTTAACGGATCTATTTGAAATTATCAACAAGTCATTTTATTCAACTTGGCTCTATAGCAAATTGTTTAATGCAGCTATAAAACAGAATTTTTACATTGAAGTCAATTTAGCCATTTGGCAATACAAACAAATAACAATTAATACATTGCAAATTCACTAATTAAAAGTTTAGCACAGTATAAAGATGTTAATAGCAAAACAATAGTTTACAAATTGTAATAAATTCAAAGATAAAAAACAATAAAATTCAAACATAAAAATCAATTAATTAGAGAAATAATGAGAAATTGTAACAAAAGTCATAAGAAATTTAGAATAAAATTCAGTCAAAAGTATGCAAATTGTTATAAAAACAAATATAAAAACTGATTAAACAATAAAACGGCTAATCATTCGAATTGATGGCATCACTGGACGGATAGTGTGGAGTCGTTGTGCGGGAAGTGTTTGGCCATATGTTCGGCGATCTTGTTCTTCGCGAAATAGCCGTACAGTTTGCAAGAATGGCATTCGAAATAACCGCCGAATTTAATTCCCGAGCACTTCGGGCAGAAGACAGTCATGCGTTTGATATTCAGTTCATTCAAAGCGATGGCATTCGCGCAACAGTTGCACAATGTGTTCAAAACCAATCCGATCGGCGCCGGCGTCTCCGCGCACGACCCGCCGCACATCGCCTCCCTGACCAGTGTGGGCGACGACAGCGCACTCGAGTAGGGCGTGCTCTGCGTAGGGCTCACGGCTTCGGCGCTCGTCTGCTTCGGTGCTTCGCTATAAATGGCATTGAATTTATTGTTCATTTTCTTCAGATTAAAGAACTTTCTGATGTCGAGCCGCGGCTGTCGGATCTGGTCGGGGATGTCGTTGAGGTCGAGATCGCATTCGTCGCGCAGTGACACCAATTCGGTAAACGCCTTGAGTTTGCGCGTAGTCTCGGCCTTCTTCAGTTCGACCACTTTGTCGTGAAACCTCTTTCGCTGCGCTCTTGTCATTCGGTTTAACTCTACGATATCGACGAAACTGTCGGCCATTTCCATGATCTGCTCGTCAGTCAAGTGGTTGTAATCAATGCTTTCGTCGATTAGAGAGAAGGGCTTTCCGTTCGACCAGTTGTCCGCATCTCCACAGCCCTCGACATCTGCTTCAGTCGTCTCTTCCGATTGAATCGACTCTTCACTTGCGGTCACTTCCCGTGCACTCAGTTTTTCAATTGTCAACTCATTTGGTTTGTCTTTCGGCCGATCCGTTAGACGTTCGATGTCTTCATTCGATTTGCCACTAATCGGATCTTCAGTCGGCGTTTTGGCCGAAGTCTGCGGCAAAGGCTCTTCATTTCTGCCATAAGATTGGCGTACATTTCGAGACACTTCCGCTTTAGTCGTATGACTGTAATCGCAAATAATGTTCACTTCGATTGCCGAGTCATCAGTCGATTGGCCGCCGTTTGAGTCGTTTTCCTCTTCGGCGATGTTTGCCCTACTGTCCGAGGAATGGGAGGAATGTGAGGAACGGGACGATTGGCTGTGCGGCTCGTCTTCAACCCAAGGGTCCAACTCAGTGCTCGATCGGGACAGACAACGGGCATCAGTGCTGCTCACTGTGACAGCAGTGGACACCGACTCGACAGAGCCGCGCGCCTCACGTGAACTGCCATTTGATCTCAATCTGTAGCTCTTGTGCGGCAACTGTTGCTCACATTTCTCCAAATGCTTCCGATATTTCGAATCTTTCACTTTATGGCTCGGATTGAACGGACAGGTACGCAGACCCAGATCCCTGCCCGCGCCGTAAATGGCCGCGTAGTTGAAAGTCGCCATTCCCTCAGCTTTAGAACTCTTCGGATAAGTATTTGAATGCAAACGGTTTGGAAAACAGAATTATTTTAATTCAAATACAATTTAATTGAAAAATCAGTATTAAGTTTGAATTACATTTGATGTGCAAAACAATTGTTCAATTCGTGCGAAACATTGAATGCTTTTCATTATTTCATTGTAACTTAAATTCAATTCAATCTAATTGTCTGAACGCGAACTCACACTCAGTGTTAGTATTGTTGGCATTAAGTCGTCGATTGAATGAAATGTTTGATTGTTTTAGGACTTTGTTAGCTATTTCTCATATGTGAATACAATAGTCTCATACTTTGATCAGTAGCTTTTTAATGTTAGAAAATACTGTACTGTATATGTTTAATTATCATTGAACTGTCATGTTAGTTACTATTGAGTAAAATTAAACTTGGCAACTTGATATGACTAAATTAGTAGAAATGAATTATTCGAAGTATATTTTATGTAAAAAAAACCGACAAATAATAAAACATGTTAACCACAAGTATTCGTAAAATAATTTTACATTATAATGTTTAGCTTAATGTTTTCTATAGATTTCATTCTAAAATTCCTGAAACATGATAGTCATTTACCATGCTAAATTAACATAGTAATTTATTGATATGTTAATTTATCTATAAGAATATTTTTAGAATAGATTACTAGCATATTCACAGTTAACTTAAAATAAGTTGTAACTTTTTTTATAAAGTGCATGTTACTATGAGCTTAAAATTCAAATTGATGATAAGTTAAAGCATATGATGATTCAGACTTTTAATCAGCAATAGTTAAATAGTTTAGAATAAAATGTTAAATAAAAAAGATGCGTTTGACTGTCAGAGTGGACTAAATTATACTTTGATAAAAGCCTTCTATTATGAATTACTTATACATTGCTAATTAATTATAAACAAATATTTTAAAGATTATGTGATGGGTTGAAAAGTTAAATGTGATATATTGATTATAATTGATGTGATATTAGTAGATATCATATTACACATTAATTGACATTAATAATGTTAATACAATTGTGCTAATTATACTGTACATGATAATTTGGACCCACTACCATTTGAGCATGCCAAGTTCTTGCATGATAAAACCTCCGATTTATGACTTA